>OW203743.1:14172994-14338209 GCA_934045075.1 Yponomeuta sedellus
TCGTCCACCAACCTGGATTACGGCCTAACCTTCCTGCGATGCAGGAAGAGACCCGTGCCCCAGCAGTGGGGACATACAAGGGTTGATATGGTGTAAATAAAACGCCTCTAGGAGTGTGCAATGCTAGGTCCGAACAAAGAGTACAAAGAGCAACTAAGCCACTAAAAACCCTATTTTTCAACATTATGTCAAGTTTTCCGCTTAAGAGGCGGACTCATTAATTTGTCCGTTAACTAATGTCGGAGACGGCCCGCGGGTGCAGACGTGGACTAATCAGCGAGACAGGCTGTAGTGCGCCCCGGGCGTTGTAGCGGGCTGGGATGTGAGAAAAAAACGAGCCGTTTTCAGGTTATTTCTTTATTTTCAGTTTAGTCTACTTCTACAGGCTATATTAGTCCACTGCTGGACATAGCCCTCCCCTAATGAGCGCCACAGCGCAAGGTTGTGCCATCATTGGGGGGTAATGCGCATAATCCCCACGCTGGGCATGCGGGTTGGGGATCGCAGTTTGGTGGAATTGTACTGCAGGGGGCTCTGCTGCCCACCCCCTGGTTTGTGTCCCTTAGTCGCCTTTTACGACACCCGCGGGAAGAGTTAAACCTGTTAAGGCTGAAAACCCAATCCTTTGGGATAATAATCAGCGAGACTAAAGCTGGGATGTGAGAAAAAAACGAGCCGTTTTTGAGGTATAATCTTTATTTTTCGTTAAATCTGTTAAGTCCGTAACAGCCTTGTTTATAAAAAACACAATTCCCTAAAACACTACAGAAAAGCTGACTAAAATAATTAGTGCTAGAGATTTTCCAGGATTAAATAAAACGCTTCCATTAGTTTTTTAGTGGAATCTAGTTTTTATAAATAACTTAAGTTTTTATAAATTGAAATCAAAGTATTTTTATTCAAAACTAGCTGACCCAGCGAACTCCGTACCGCCTAACAGTCGTTTCTTTAATTTTTGTTTACTTTTCTCTGCGTAAGAACCATTCTCATACATCAAGGAATATTCTAAAAAAATAATTAGCGAAATCTCTCGAGATTTGCGCTTACCAACACATTTAGCGATTCATTTTTATATTATAGACTAGCTAACCCAGCGAACTTCGTACCGCCTGACAGTCGATTCTTTAATTTTTTTTTGTCTCCGTAAGAACCATCCTCGTACTTCAAGGAATTTTCTAAAAAAGAATTAGCGAAATCTGTTCAGCTGCTCTCGAGATTTGCGCTTACCAACACATTCAGCGATTCATTTATATATTATAGAAGATAAACACAGAAACATACGTTACATCTAATAAAACTAGATCTCCATTTAAAAAAATTTGCGTGGTAATTAAGCCCATATACTCTCTCTCTCTTTCTGAGAGAAGGCCTGTACCCTGCAGTGGGACGTTTATAGGCTACTTAAAAAACAGTTCAAAATCCCCATTTTCGCAAGATATAAGGAATTACACTCGACAACAATTCTAAAGAGATTGACTATTGTAGTTGGTTTAATAAGGTGGCATGGCATGGCAAGCACAGAAGAAATTAAAAAAATTCTGTGTTGTTAATTTGTTAAATATTTATTAGGCTAGTCTTGTTAATTGTGTCGAATTTATAGTTTATCACAGTCTAAAAATTTCCTACTTAGTTACCACTGTAAGGTTGGGCAATTTAATAAATAAATAAAATAAAAAAACTGCGTAATGTTGCATTAATTTGTCAAGACGCAATTTTTTTTTATGTCTTCATGTTAATTTTTCGGAGTTCCTGGTCCCCGTACTGGCGTATGGCCTAACTTTCCTGCGATGCATTAAGAGACTCGTGCCCCAGCAGTGGGGACATATAAGGGTTGATATTGAATGTTAATTTCACCCAAATGTATTAAAGTATATTTTGTATGAATAAAGCAGTATCTTATCTTATTTACCTTGGACGGATTATTATTATAATACTAAATTAAAATTAATTGTCCATTGTTGTTGTTATAAACCTTACTAAAAGGAACTTTTTTGTATATGATTAAGTTAGTACTAGTTTCAGCTTAAATAAGCTAGCGTAGCTATTGTGTTGTTTCCTGTGTAAAAATTGTAACCTTATAAAAAATTGTGCTTATTCTTTTTTCATTGTACTTATTACAATAAGTACAAACCACATATTATTATTTAATATCCCTGTGGTGACATGGAAGAAGTCTGGCTAACCACAGTTAAACCTACGATTTTATCTATGACCGTTTTACAATCGATATCGATATCAAGAGGATTAGGCCATACTCCACCACGGGGGCCAAGTCCGGGTTGGTGGAGGATTGTAAGGCAGTGGCGGGCCTAACTGTCAGAAGTTATCAAGCCGCCCATAAGGCCTCTGACATGGCTTGACGACTGCCATTACATAACAGCCGGCACCAACGGCTTAACGTGCCTTGCGAAGCACAGAAGCACTCGGAAAAAATGCCACTAGCGGTAGTCACGGAACGGTCACCCATCCTACACCTGTCGCGCATGTTGTTGCTTAAGTCACGTGATTGATTCGAATCACTCGGTTCGACTAGGCCACGAACGCTTCGTTTTACAATAAAAAATATTTTTTTCTTTTCTTTTTTCATTTCAAAAATCATACAAGGTATAAAACAATCTACCATTACTACTTACGAAAGTTACGATATTTTTCAACTCGTCCATACAAATTTCTTGTACTATCGAGACAACTTTGAAATTACAACTGTTTATGCCGCATTATACATTTATGCCGCATCTTATAATTTTAGTAATGGATCAGTTGATAATAGAGAACTTGCAAAAACAATATTTTAATTGTAGAGGCTATCAAGGACATAAAAGATAAATAAACAACCGTGCTATTTTTTTTTCTCGACGACTAACAATATCCTTGTATAACCCGCCGAAAAGTCATTATAGTCATGTGGACATACAAATCGGGCTCTTTCTATGACGCAAACTTGAACCGGAGCGCTTTATAACTTATTAAGCTTTTTCAACGTTTTCTACGCTATAAACGCAATTTCATTCCAATCTAAATTTTATGCAAGTCTTCACCTTTGCGAAGTTTTCCCCGTACTGAAAGTTGTTAGCATCGACGGGTAGAACCCATTTCATGATACGAGATTTTATTACACTCTGTAGGGACTCCCGAAACAAAGCCTGCCATATCTCCCCTTCTTCCCACATCAACGAGTCGACAGGGCCGCGCATCGCTACACGCCGGTTACGCTTCCAGCGACCCCACCCGTCGACCAAGAACTATGGAAGAGCGGCCCTCCATTACTTAGACCGGTTACTCTAGTACCCGGTCAGTCCGACTAAAGGCGCCACTGAGGCCGCACGCCTCCACACAAAAACCCCGAAGTACCTAGTCAATTTCCAGTCGACCCTCACCGAAAATTCGTGTCAATTCCTGCCTTCCCTATCGAGAATAGATGTAGAGTTTACGCTGCCGAGCGGCCACTTTTTCACTCATCGCGGAGAAAAAAGTGTGAAAAGGATTCCAATTTTAAAACTGACGCGAGCGTCGTTTTTTTCGTGAAAAAACAATTGAAGAGTGACTGCAGGAAATGACTATCAGTGATGGCAATTTGCACGGAGAGTGTTGAGTAATAAAAAAGGCGGTCGCAGCGTCAGAGGCGGCAAACCTTCGCTCGCCGGTCGCTTGGTGTTACGTAACGCCCCGCTCTGAGCAAATCGATATCCTGCGAGTATAAATAGCGACCTATAGTTGAGAACAGCTGGCCGTCCGCCAGGAGTGATGCAGCAGCCTACGGTGAGGCTTTTTCAATTGTTTTTCATAGAGTTTCACTTGGTTGACAAGCAATATTATAGAGTTTGCATTGAAGACCATTTCTCTTTAATTTAACTTTGTTTATTTGTCTGAAATATCTGGTGACATACATTAAAATCTGTTGACCTTTGACATTTGATGTAACTGCTTCCATATTGATGTTGTTTTAGAACAAAGAGAGGTTTATGACCGAAATGTAAATACGAGTATATCCTATATTTTCAAGGTGAGAAGTTTTCGAACAAAATATCCTTGGAATCTTTTCCTGTCGCTTATTTCTGAAATGACAAATTCCCTAAATAAATACCTATGTCTGTCTGTCTCGTTCTTTTTGGGGAACTCTGAAGAGACAGAACTACTTGTGTATTTGCGCTTAGACCCTGTGATATTTCAAATCAAGCTTGACCTACTATCTATCTTAGTATACTTTACTTTGTATTCGAACTGATTTTAATGCAGAGGAATGTTGCATTGATTTTTCCATAATCGAGAAGAAAGATTAGACATAAAAATGTTACTTCTATGTAGCCAAAGAAGCGCTCGAGGCCTAGGCGAAGCGAGTGACTGGAATCAATCACTTGTGTTAAGCAACAACTAGCGCGGTCAGGTGCTGGATGGGTGACCATCCCGTAACTATCGCTAGTGGATTTTTTTCCAAGCGCTTCCATGCTTTGCAGGGCTCGGCTGTCAAGTAGTGGCAGTCGTTAAGCCAAGTCGGGGGCCTTTTGGGCGGTTTGATAACTTCTGACAGTGAGTCCCGCCACTGACTTACAATCCTCTACCAACCCGGAGTTGGCCCCCCGTGGTGGAGTACGGCCTAACCTTCCTGCGTTACAGGAAAAGACCCCAGCAGTCGGGACATACCAGGGTAGAGATCAATGCAGCCAAATACGTCTTACTGCAGGGCCCAGGCCTTCTTTCACAGAGAGAGTATGGGCTTGAAACCCTCACACACTCAGGCTTACCCACGATGTTCTCTTTCACTACTATAACTACTATAATCATGTGGATACAGTGATATCGTTCCGATGTTAAAACCTAACTGCAAAGTAGGTAGTCGGGGCTGTAAGTAATGCAATTTGCTTAAGTCAGATGTCGCTGCCTGTACGTAATACAGAGAATAGTGTAGAGGTTCGAAATTTCACTGATGCCGTGAGTCACCCATTGGCTCAATTGGTAGAGCGCTGGCACGGATAACCAGAGGTTGCGGGTTCGAATCCCGGCATGGGTGAAATTTTTAACCACTAAATAGGTTTTAATTTGTTCCTTAGCACGGGTTAGTGCGTTAAAAATAAAAATAGTATAATTACTATAACTATATTACTATAATTTTGGGTTGACATTAAATTATCTATTTTTCATGTTGTATACACGTATATATTTGTAAATAAGTTTGTATAATATAGTATAATCTAAGTTGACATTTTAATATTTGAATACCAGCTGCCCTGGTGCATCACGCCTGTGTCATGAATTCATTTTGACGTCAATATGAATGTACCGTTTTGCTGACAAATAAATTAAATCTGAAATCACTGTTAGCTAGTGATGTCCCTATACGTAGCGATTGACCATGTCATATAGGATGTATTACTATTTATTTATTTATTTAGATTTGTACAGAGCGGCGGCAGACCCGTGGGTAGAACAATAGACTCGGCATGGAGAAACCCAGGATGGATTCCCAGATACCACTCGCTAACTGAGAAGGAAAACATCGTGGCGAAACCTGAGTGTCTGAGGGGTTCAAATACCTCGGCGCTGGAAATTACCAATCCGGGGTGGGCGCGCGTGGTAATTAGGCCAATCTCTCTCTCTCTCTGAGAGATGAGTTGTGACGTTTGTAGGCTACTGAAAAAAAAAATTTAACTAACCGGCTAAGCCAAGTCGCTACAAACTTAGTTATTACGCGAAAGTTAAATATAACTTATAATATCATCGTCACTCACGCACCCGCGGTTTATTGATTTTCTATTCAATTGATAAGATATTTTTTAATACGGTTGCTCAAAAAGTGGCGTATTACAGGGACGTGTATAGCGTGCGGGAAGTGGGTTAATACACACTCGTGCTTTTTTTACCTTTCCCGCACTCGTGCGTTTTCTTTCCCAACTGTCAAAATATTGTCTATAAAAAAGAAAATGAACCATGAAGTTTTTACTAAAAAAATCATAGAAGTTTTTATGAGCTACTAATTTGTTTCAATATCAGATTTAATGATTTGATTGAATGAGTTAAGTTAGGTTTCATTTTATTTCATCTCATTAAATTTCATATTCATTTCATATCAATAAAAAAATTCTACTGAAGACTTGGCTGTATGGGTATAGTTCCCTTTGCCTACTAGAATGCGTGAAGAAAAAAAATCTCTGCTTATATTTTTTTACGGTTGGCGCCATTTTCCAAATAATTTTTCTTTATTAAATTGCTTATTTTTTTCGCAATTGTATTAAAAATAGTCGTTTAGTACACGTGCGGAATCGTCATTGCAACTTGTTCCGACTGTCAATCCTCGCCTTCGGCTGCGCCTCGGCTCGGGTAGACATTTGTCGGAACTCTTTGCAATGACAGCCTTTCCGCACTTGTAATGAAATATACTATTCCCGGAGTAAAACGTAGACTATATATGTTAATCCAGGGTGTTAGCTAACTCCATACCAATTTTTATTAAAATCACTGAATCCTTTAAGACGTGAAGAAGCAACAAACATACACACTCACATACTTTCGCCTTTATAATATTAGTGTGAATGTGATGTAATGTGATTATTGTTCTGTGAGCATATTTGTTTGGGGCAATAAATTTCATTCATTTAATACAAGACCCATAACATTGCTTAAACTACTAAAACAAAATCAGAATAATCCCTCTTCAAGCGTTCCCTTGCATTCTTCAATCATTTTCCTAATCCCTGTGGTAAACATATCACATTGCGGCGCCGCCCTGAACAGGGAGTTGAGAATAACTAGCTTATGGAACCTTTACGGCTCTATTTGTTCTATCAAAATACACACTGTTGGAAATTTGTTCAGACCTCTTTTACAGATTAACTGGCTTTCAATAATAACCTTATCGGGAGTTCGTTATTTTTTATTATTCATCTATTATTATCTCTATGATATAAAAATGAATCGCTGAATGTGTTGGTAAGCGCAAATCTCGAGAGCAGCTGAACCGATTTCGCTAATTCTTTTTTTAGACTATTCCTTGAAGTACGAGGTTCGATGGTTCTTACGGAGAGAAAAACAAAAAAAATTAAAGAATCGACTGTTAGGCGGTACGAAGTTCGCTGGGTCAGCTAATAGTAAATAAAATGTCTTGCATAGTTTAGTAATAAAAAAAAACTGTAACCTTATCTATAACAAAGATAAGCTCGCCTTCGTAGGTAATGTTCTGTGATCGGGAGGTCGTGGGTTCGACTCCCGTTACCAATAACTTTGGTTTCTAAGTTATGTACATTTGTGAAGTTACAGTAGCAGTACCACTCGCTAACTGTGAAATAAAACATCGTAAGGAAACCCTAGTGTCTAAAGTATTAACATACGTCAAAGCTTGCTACGTAGTATGGTATGGCCCAACTTTGATGCTAAGTGCGGAAATTTCAGGTCTAACCGTAACTATTCTAAAACTTATTTAGAGGCTAAAAACTCCACCCATGCCGGGATTCGAACCCGCGACCTCTGTCTATTCGTGCCAGCGCTCTTTCCAGCTGAGCTAATGGGCGACTCACCGGTATCAGTGAAATTTCGAACCTCTTTACAATATTCTCTGTAAATTTAAAAACCTGTTTTTAGAGGCTAAAAATTTCACCCGCAACCTCTTGCTATCCGTGCCAGCGCTCTTCCAATTGAGCCAATGGGTGACTCACCGGCATCAGTGAAATTTCGAACCTCTTTACACTATTCTCTGTATTACGTACAGGCAGCGACATCTGGCTTAAGCAAATTGCATTACTTACAGCCCCGACTACCTACTTTGCAGTTAGGTTTTACATCGGAACGATATCACTGTACCCACATAATTATACTATTTTTATTTTTAATGCACTAACCCGTGCTAAGGGTTTTAAATTTGTCCTTAGCACGGGTTAGTGCATTAAAAATAAAAATAGTATAATATTCTCTGTATTACGTACAGCCTCTAAATAGGTTTTTAAAATTGTCCTTAGCACAGATTAGTGCATTAAAAAAAACTATTCTATGTAATGTCCTGTAAAATATTTGTGTGCATTAAAGATAAATAATTAACTAACCTTTAGCCAATGAATTTAGATACAAAACCTGCACGCTAGTTTTGGGACCTATTCTACAGAATTCATTCTTCGAAACTTCGCTCGAAAAAACCATAGTGGTCGATTTTGTTAGTGAAATGGGAACTATCCTTATGACCAGTTCTGGTGTGTCCTCGATCTCCGGAGATATTGAGCTGCCGCGTGTTGACTCAGACGTCGCCTCGTGACGTCACAAATGGCGACAGACAGTCGGAGCTGCCATTGGTTGGCCTGGTCCAGTTCCCAATGGCGTATTCTTCTTCAACTATGTATGTCTACTACAGAGTATTTATTGGGTAATAACTTATTTCCCGACGTTTCGGCAGCGTTACAATTGCCGCGGTCTCGGGTAGGTAACTGTAACGCTACCGTAACTCGGGAAATAAGGTAATTACGTTTTACCTAATAAATAATCGCGATTTGATCCGTTTAATATATAACTATGTATGAGTATCGCAAATCATTAAGAAATACTACTACAGAGTATATATAGTATCGGTTTTTATGTCTAACCTATAGAGCAGAGCCTGGGCCCCCAGAGTGAAAGTATGAGTTTATTTGCTACGCGTTCCCACCGCGGATTGGCAATTTCAAGCGCTGAGGTATTTGAACATCTCAGATATTCAGGTTTCCTCACGATGATTTCCTTCACAGTAAGCGACGATTGGTATTGCTACTGTAACTTCACAAATGTACATAACTTTGCACACAAAGTTTTTGGTACATGCCCGCAACGGGAATCGAACCTGGGTCTCTCGCTTCCGAGTCCATTGTTCTACCCAGTGGGCCACCGGCGCTCTTCAATGATAATAAAAAATATTTTTATGTGCCGGAATTGAATTTCAATTGAGAGGTAAGCCGATTACAGATGTTTTCCATCACCGTTAGCGTGTTAACTTTAATATATAAACAAAGTGTCACACTGGGAATAGAACCTGGGTCTCTTCCTTCCGAATCCAATCTGACATTGTCAGGAAACGCGCAGCTTGGTTGACTCTGTACGTATTGACTTGTCTTTTCTGTAGGCTAGGCCGACTAAGCTATCGGGATGGCATAGGTGCTGGGCAAGCCTAAAATCGATATAAATAAAATTCAAAGTCCTGACTGACTGATTCACTCATCAACGCCCAGCCCAAGCCGTTGGACCTAGGAAGCTGAAATTTTGACAGGGGGTCTATATACAATGTGTGCAAGGAATGAGACCGGATTTTTTGCAATTCCACCCCTAAGGGGAGGAAAAGGGTTGCCAAAATTTGTATGGGAGGTATAAAAAAAGTTGTCTAATTTTCTTGAAACTTAAAATAAATACTCTTCAACACAATTGATTGAACACGTGTTTCGCCGTTTTTCTAAATTTAACCCTTAAGGGAGTGGACGGGGTTGCAAAATTTTGTAGCTACTAAAGACCACGCGGACGGAGTCGCGGGCAAAAGCTAGTAAGAGAAAAGATAAGAATTTTCTTTATGGTATACCGGAAAAGTAGTTACAGAGACGGCAGATACAAAAGGTCAAATACAATCGGCGGCCTTATTGCTATTAGCAATTTCTTCCAGGCAACCTCAAATTGGAGAATTTGCCGAGGAGAAATAGACACGGGTAGCCGGTGCAAATAGGAATACTAATAGACAAAAGTACGTGTACGTACCTAATAATAAACTTACATAAATCAAACTTGAATACTATAAATAAATATAATATAACATAACATTGACACACAAGCACATACATTGCCTCTGGCACCACACTAGGATACCCTGTGTCGTGGGAACCAGAAACAAAGACATCACAAACATGTAAACATCTAAGACCTGGGGTTTTTTTTTCTGTCTCCAGCCGGGGATCGATCCCAAACCCATTGCATGGTAGGCAGATGCGCTACCGCTGCGCAGAGCCCGACAATCTACATATCTACATATACTTACTTATAACAGTTAAGACACTTCACCAAAAACCATGTCCCAGCTACTGAAGCGTCCGAATTTTCTCTTCACCATCTATTGTGAGTGAAGGTGACACTGGTGGCTGTATAAATTATCTCATTACGTAGATGCAAAGGCCTAAGGGATTAAGAGGTTAAGAAAATGATGAAGAAGGCGTTAAGAGATTTCTTTAAAGAAACTAACATCCTGACAGTTGCCAGTCTGTATATCTATAAAAACAATATGTACGTCAGGAAAAATATCAGTAACTTTAAAGCTTGAGGCAGCCGACACAATGTAAATACTAGAAATAAACATAATCTTTCGTTCCCATCCCACTTTTTAGGCTGGCAAACGTTAATACATCCTTTATGGGGAATTGTATACGCTTCTACAATAAATATGCATTAAATCTGCATTAAAAATTATAATAAATCCCTGAATATATAAGCTTGCCTGAAATGCGGTTCAAAAAATGTGTTAAGTGCATTTTGTGCCAAAGGGTTATTTAAATGACAATGATGTCTGGAATTAAAGGGAGTACAATTCATGAATTATATGTTTTATATTAATTCAGGGCTCTGTGAACGGTGATTGTAGTATAAACACCAAAATAATAAACAAGTTCCGATCATAAACAAACGGCTATCGGTGTCACTAACCTTGTGACAGTTCCATGTCATCGACCTATTCTACGAGGGACACATTATAAGCTTGAATTTGCATTCGTTTGTACAAGACATAGTGGTGCAATGGCTAAGACGCCCTGCTAAGGATCTGTGGATGAAAGGCTACAAGTATATATATATTCGTCAATATGAAGCAATGCAAAGTCTGTCTGGGAAAGCTTTATGACATGGAACTACTTCAATGCGACTCGTGTAAAAACATTTTTCATCATAATTGTGTAAATATCACGACAGCGAAGTACATGGCGGACTACTGTACCCAAAAAAATGTTTACACTTGCGATGTGTGCAGTGGGCTGTTAGAAAACTCAGACTCTTCTGCACAGGAACATTGTTATGTGACACATAGAAAACCGAGTCGCAACTTAGGGTACGATGAGTCGGCCTTAGACTTATCTTTCGTCAGTCTACCGACTGCACTGGTCCACAATCATAGTCAGGACCTGGAAGAGTTCAAAAGTGAAAATGACAGATTAAAACTTGAAATAGAGGCAGCGCACACTGAAATTGAAAAATTAAGCTCTGTAAATTTTTCGCTATTGAGTGAGAATAAGGAGCACCTGAGAAAATTACAAGTTCTTAAATCGGTGGGTTTGAGTGACATACACATGGGAAACACCTCATCACCCATGAAACTTGTATCCCCCAAGTACCGTAAAAAACGCAGTGATTTCTTAAAACCCGGCTTTCCTAGTACCTCACAGCGGGATCTCACGAATAATGTCATACAGCATATTGATGCAAGCGCAAACCAAGCACTCAGAACTTGCTCAACCGAATGCAACAACACTGCTAGTCGTGATTTGATGGACTCTACCCGTAACTTGGGGCGAAAACCATCTTTCCACGAGATCACTACAAAGATAGAAAAACATGCAACACTCCAAACAAGCAACAGCTACACCACGAGGGAGCATAATGCGGATACTGGAGAGACAAACTCTAAAGCAAACATAAAGCAAGTTCGACTATACGCTGACGAGAGAGGAAGAGGATTAAGATCCATTCTGCAGAATTTACTGGGAACTGGATATAGAGTCACATCGACAATCAAGCCGCACGCGCCTTTGGCCGAAGTTCTAAGTTCGTACCAATCTGACTGCAAGGAGCTCACGGACCGAGATTTTGTAATAATCTTGGCGGGTTCGAATGATTGTGACCCTTTGTGTCTAAAATCGACTCTATACTGCTGTTTAAATGCCTCTAAACATACTAACATAGTGTTGTGTAATGTTGGGTTGGCTAAGTTTTTAAATGAACTCATGTTGAACCAATGTCTGGACCATGTAAGCTCGCGTTTCTCACATGTTTCGCTCTTGGATGTCTACGATGGCAATAGGATTTTCAAAAAAATATTAGGAAGTAGATACCTGCACAGAGAAATTTTGCGTCTTGATTATAAGGGGGAATTTGGACAGTATCAGATTACCCTAGAACGGGAGAGTAGCATGGGGGGAACTAAACTTCTGCGACCATTAAATGTAATAAGTGTAGAGACGCAAACATGCTTTGAGAATCAAACAACTCCCAAAAATTCGGTAACTGTAGAGACGCAGACACGCTGCATACATAATATTTTTCACAAAGAGACACATACTGAGGAAGAATTGTTTTTTCGTCAATAAAGTAAATAATGTACTTCTTCTCTATCAGAATCTTTGCGGTGTCAGGAACAAAAGAGATGAAATTGAATTATTTCTCCATGAACTTACTATCAAACCTAGCTTTTTCTGTATATGCGAACATTTTCTTAATAAGGGCAATGCATTGCTTTTTAATCTAACAGATTACAATATGGTATCATACAATACGAGGACTAACAAGAAGAGAGGGGGTTCACTTATATTGGCACAAAAGGACAGAAAAGTAGAGGAACTAAAAAATTGTAAAATGTACAATATAAATAGTTTTGAGATTTGTGGTGTTAGGGACGTTGATACGGGCATAAAAATTATCTGTATCTATCGTACCCCGGATAGTAAAAACTTTGACTCTTTCCTTATCAGCTTGGAAACTCTATTAGAAAATTTATTTGACAAAAAGTGTTTAATAGTTGGAGACTTTAATATTGATCTTCTGTCAGATAGCAAACAAAAAACAGAACTTCTTACATTGTTATCCTGTTACAACTTTAGACACTTGGTAAACACTGCTACTTTTAGACGTAATGATTCTCAATCGTGCATTGACAATATTTTTACTAATCTCATGATAGAGGATTTGGGAATAGTTGACGTAAATTTCAATGGACTAGGCGACGGTCATGCATATTTATCATGTCCGATGGTCACTAAAGCTAAGGAAAAAAAGGAGAAAGTGCTGTTTAAGTACACTCGAAGTTTTTCCAATAAAAATAAAGCACTTTTTCGCCAGCGATTGGAGGCAATAGAATGGTATGGTATGGGAATTAATACTTTGTTTTCCAAGTTAACCCAAATTTTCAGGGACAGTTTCAAAAAGGTTAAAAGAAAAGTTAACATAAAAAAGGTAAATCAAATAAACTGGGTAACAAAAGGAATAAGAACTTCAAGTAAAATGAAACGCATTTTGAATAATTTAAATCTTCACAGTGATATTTCATTAAAAAATTACAAGACGGCATATATCAGACTATATCGCAAGGTGATTCGAAATATGAAGAAATTGACGATAGCAAAAGAATTAGCATTTAATAATTATAGTAGCAAGGCAATTTGGAGAATCATTAATAGACATAGAAATAAGAGCGATACAAAAACAGATAATATAATTTTAAAATGTGATAGCAGAATAATAACTGATGCTAAAGAGATCGCTAATGTTTTTTCAGAAAATTTCAATTTAGGAGTGGGGCATGATCTGGTAGACACAAATGTTGCTATATCGCTATTAAAAGAAAATGTTAATACTGTAGCAAATGATATGGAATGTAGAGCGTTCACACAGTCTGAGATACAAAAATTAGTGCTTACCATGGAAAACAAGAAATCATCGGGATGGGATGAAATAACGATAGGCGTAGTCAAGGAAAATATAGATCTTCTAGCAATGCCCCTCACATATCTCCTTAATGAATGTGTTAAAAACGAGACTTTTCCTGAACAACTGAAGTTGGCGAAAGTGATACCAGTTTTTAAAAAAGGCTCCAAAACGGACGCCAAAATGTATAGACCAATTTCTCTTCTTCCAACACTATCTAAAATATTCGAGAAATTACTGCAACATAGGCTTTGTACGCACTTTTCTTCAAACAACGTAATAAACAAAAGACAGTTCGGATACAGGAAGGGGGTTGGTACTTCAGATGCGGTAGAAACTTTGATCGACGATACGGTGAGATATCTTTCAGAAAAAAAGAAGGTTGCTGCGCTTTTTCTGGATCTCAGCTCAGCGTTTGATACTGTCGACCATCACATTTTGTTGAGAAAATTGGAACACTATGGTGTACGGAAGGGCTTATTAGGTTTAATGGAGAGCTACTTAAATAACAGAAGCCAATACGTAGAGATCAAATGTACCGATGACAATATAGAAAATATGGCGCGATCTAATGTCAACACGATAACGCGCGGAGTGCCACAAGGATCTATATTGGGGCCTACTCTTTTCACAATATTTACTAACGACCTGATTGACTATATCAGTAACAAAATCCCAGACCTACATGTAGTGCTATATGCTGATGACACAAATGCTGTTATTAGTTCTGACGATATAAATGATCTCAATGGCAAAGTCAAGGAAGCTATGTTAGCTTTTCATACATGGTTTGCCTTCAACAATCTAAAATTAAACACAAATAAAACCAATCTAATGTTGTTCAAAGCTACAGCAAAAAATAATGATAGACTTAATATCTCAATAAATGGCAGCACTATTACTCAAGTAGACGAGGTTAAATTTTTAGGTGTCAGACTAGATTCATGCCTAAATTGGAAACCGGAGTTGCAAGCGCTAGAAAATAGCATAAGTTCAGCCTGCTATGCACTCAGAAGTTTAAGAGAGGAAGTAGCACAGGATCATCTCCTAACAGTTTATTACGCCCTAGTTGAATCCAGGCTACGATATAGTATAAAATTTTGGGGCAATAGCTACAAGTATAACCTCACAAAAGCGTTTGTCTTGCAAAAAAGGGCAATACGCACTATTGTCAGAATTCCACCATGGATATCGTGCAAAGAACATTTCGCTAGGCTGGGTGTGTTAACCGTCCCCTCTTTATATATATATATGTATTATTGTCCGATTTTGCAAAACAGATTACTAGACAAGAGACCCCAGAGGACAAAGTACTGAGGTTAAATACGAGGCGCAAAAATGTTCGCATCAATACTGTGCCTCCCTTGTTGAAAGTTGTAGAACATAGTGCTCGCTACCAAGCTGTTAAATTTTACAATGCGTTGCCTTTAAGTTTGAAGATGATAGACTCAACTAGTATTTTTAAGGATAATCTAAAAAAAATCTTACTCTCCAAATGCTTGTATTCATTGGATGACTTTTTTTGCTGATATTAGTTACATTTATTTTATTTATTGACATGAAACGAATTTACTTCATATGGACTGTTTATTTTAATTTAATTAATTTATTTATGTGATTAGTTATAATATTTCTAATACAATGTAAATTGTTTGAAGAATAAATAAATATCAATATCAATATCAATTATGTTGAGTAAGAAGAAATGGACACCTAGTTTGAATTGTAACGTTAATTAAGCAGCAGTTTCTGCTCTACTTTAAATAAAACATTTTCATTTGATAAGTTTTTGCTGAACGTCATAGGCAGTTTATAAAGTGTCTGTAAAGTGTAAGCCGACCTTTAGCCTCATTTCGGAGCAAAAAACAACCGAGCAGCCTCAATAACGCTTGGCATAACCGCCCTCACTTTGCGTGGAGCTTGGCTACCGCTTTGACTAGACATCCGGAGCGGTGTTTGTGGCGCGACCCTACTCCACTAGCCTAGATTTCTTTGGGATTTATTTGCTTTCGCCAGCTATGGGCACTTTACACTCTTTTTCTTTCGTGTAGGGAGATTGAAATTTAAGCGAATAAGATGGCCATAGTCGTACAAAAGTGCACTTTACCTGAATACTACCTTTTTGTAGTATGCCTACCTACATTTCCGTAATTTTACTATCTAGTGATGATTATGACTCTATTTATCAAAAGTATAATTTTTTTTTACAATTGAAATTATTGGAACATGCGTATACAAAGACGGATTTTTTTCTTTATATATATATATATATATATATATATATATATATAGTCGAGTCTATATATATATATATATATATATATATATAGTCGAGTCGCTCGAGTTTGGTCCAACGCTTTCTTTATTAAGTCTTTTGGTGGTTATATAATATTTTTTATTGACCCTAATCATTCACGCCAGGGCGATTCTTGAGCAAAGTGTTAAATATTTATAAAAACAATAGGTATTTCGTACTGACCGTAATCATTCATGACAGACCATATCTGGGTTCATAACTTCCCATTTCGAAAAGGCAACTCCCAGGTGTCATCTTATTTGTACCCCAATAAACAGCGGCGGTGGAACAAAGCTGTAATAAGCTAACGATGGCGCCCGTAACTTCACCTTCGTTATTGAATTTGGACCTTTTTACCGGTTCTGCTCGTTGTTGGCATACTGAAACCTTACGAATAAAAATAACGTTTATTAGATTAGGTTGGATTTTCAATTTTAGAAATTCTTTATTGCAACGACATAACGATATCAACCCTTGTATATCCCCACTGCTGGGGCATGGGTCTCTTCCTGCATCGCAGGAAGGTTAGGCCATTCTCCACCACGGGGGCTAAGTCCGGGTTGGTGGAGGATTGTGAGACAGTGGCGAGCTTTACTGTCAGAAGTTATCAAACCGCCCATGAGGCTTCTGATATGGCTTGACGACTGCCATTGCATGACAGCCGGCACCAACGGCTTAACGTGCCTTGCAAAGCACAGAAGCGCTCGGAAAAATGCCACTAGCGGTAGTCACGGGACAGTCTCCCATCCTGTACCTAACCGCGCCTGTAGTTACTTAACTCAAGTCATTGATTCCACTCGGTTTGACTGGGCCACGAGCGCTTCATTGCAAAATAAGCATAATATTTGCAATTTATAAAGGCGGGTTTAATACTAATGGGTTCTTCCAGCTAACCTTGGGTTATGTGGATAGTGGAAGTGGTTGTGGCAGGAACAAACATGTCCGATTAATAAAAATCAGATATAAAATTTACAGTTACAATAATTTGCATAAAGCTTCGTCAATTATAACAGTAAAATAATAACAATTAAAAAGTGTCTACATATTAAAATAAAATTCATTCACAAAAAGAGTTATTGCGAAAAATTACATAAACCATATTTTTTTTTTAAATTTTTTTTTTTAATTCAAATTAATTTATTTGTGGATCATAGGTAATTATTTTACATAATTGGTGGTCAGTCTTAAATTACAGATCACTATGGTCCTACCAGTACATAGGCATACAAATATAATAAAGCTATTAAGAGGGTAAACAAGTTACAATGTGTCATTTAGAAAGTCTTCAATTTTATAATAACATTTTTCAACAAGTAGATCTTTCAATGTCTTTCGAAATAAATCTAGATTTAGTTCTTTGTACAGTGTTGGTATCTTGTTAAAGATTATAGGCACCATGCACAAAATACTTTTTCGCATCATAGTAGTTTTAGCTGGATATGAGCGTAGTCTATTTTTATTGCGGAGGTTCCTATGTATCGTGTCTCCTAGAGAATGAAATAAATGAGGGTTGTTCCGTACAAACATAGCTACCTCAAATATATATAGACATGGAAGTGTCAGAATTCGGTGGGTATGAAACATGGGCTTGCAGCTTTCTATGGACTTCATGCGAAACATGGATCGTATACATCTTTTTTGAGTTTTAAAAGCTAGGTTTTTATTAGTGGAATTACCCCAGAATATTATACCAAACCTAAGAGTTTATTCAGCTAGACCGTAATAGGCAGTAAGAAGCGCCTCTACACTTACTGTTGTAGATAATTTATGTAGTAGATATGTAGAGCTTAGTTTTTTGCATAAGTTGTCTATATGACTTTTCCAATTTAATTTGTTGTCTATAGTTAGGCCAAGAAATTTTGCCGTTTCAACTTCATTTATAATGGTGTCGCGACACTTTAAACTAAGGTCATTAATCTTATTTGATCTCTGGGAAAATGCATAATATTAGTTTTATTTAGATTGAATTTTAAATTATTATTATCTAGCCAGGAAACAACAGATGTCAGTGAATTAGTAATGTCATTGTTATAATTGTTTATATTATCATTATATTTAATAGTCATGGTGCTGTCATCAGCAAATAATGTCATTGGGTGCACAATTGTTTTCGGTAAATCATTAATATAGATAATAAATAGAAGGGGTCCTAATACGCTACGAGGCATGCCATATGTTATATTCCGCACGTAAGATCTGTGTAGCTCTTCATTTTTTGATGTGTAGTTTAGACTTGAGATTTCAACTCTTTGGCGGCGATTTGAAAGGTACGATTCAATTAGCTTAAGAACACTGCCTCGCACCCCATATGATTCGAGTTTTTTTATTTAAGTTTTGTGGTCGACGTAGTCCAAAAATATCATAATAAAATTACATAGTTATAACATTAGTTATAATCTCTTAGAGAGAACCACATTTAGTTTGGGAGTTAGTCTGAGGTTGGGAGCCAGGACTAACGAGCCACATCGCTGCCGCTGCGGTGGAGGCGTCGATGCGTTAGGTCACCATGGCCTGGCATGCTGCCGTAGCGCTGGACGTCTGTCTAGACACGCTGCCCTGAATGACATAATCCGTCGGGCTCTTGCCAGCGTAGGCGTGCCTGCAGTCCTGGAGCCCACTGGGATTGCGCGCGACGATGGCAAGAGACCTGACGGAATGACTCTCATTCCATGGAAGAATGGGCGGTCGCTGGTCTGGGACGCAACTTGTGTTGATACGCTTGCACAGTCCCATATCCATGCGACCGCCTGCCATGCAGGGGCGGCGGCGTCTAACGCAGAGTCGAACAAGAGGCACAAATATGCAGCCATAGGGCAGGGCTATATATTTGTGCCTTTTGGAGTCGAGACTCTGGGGCCATGGGGTCCGGAGGCGAGACTCCTCTTTAAGGAGATCTCGTCGCGCCTAGTCGACGCTTCAGGAGACCCGAGGGCTGGTGCTTACTTTGGCCAAAGAATAAGCCTAGCCATACAGCGAGGCAATGCCGCCAGCCTTCTTGGTACTCTGCCGCCCGACAGCGATCTGGCTCAAATATTTTATTTAAATTAGAATGTTTTAGGTTTAGTTCCATTTTTATCATTAATTATTACTATTATATAACCTATTTTAACATTAAAAAAAAAAAATCAATTACTGTCAAAAAAAAAAAAAAACATTAGTTATCCAAATACATAATATTAACTAGGGGGCGAGCCCCCTGCGCGCTTACGCGCGCCAACCCCCAGCCGCTCCGAGCTGCGCTCTCCGCGGCGCTCGGCCTAGGGCCTCGCTAGACACTTATTGTAGTGAATCGTTGCATGGGAAGATGTATGGTCTCGGCCTTCGGCCTCGGCCTGGACGGAGCTCGGCCTTCGGCCTCGCCGCGGCGGGGTTCCTCGTGCCCGCTCCGCGGAGCTCGGCCTCCGGCCTCGCAAGTTTGTCTCTTTTTGCTCTTGCGCTGGTAGTTGTGCGCCGTTAACTGAACGGTCTCGGCCTTCGGCCTCGGCCTGGACGGAGCTCGGCCTTCGGCCTCGCCGCGGCGGGGTTCCTCGTGCCCGCTTCGCGGAGCTCGGCCTCCGGCCTCGCAAGTTTGTCCCATTTTGCTTTTGCGCTGGTACTTGTGCGCCGTAACCTGAATGGTCTCGGCCTTCGGCCTCGGCCTAAACGGAGCTCGGCCTTCGGCCTCGCCGCGGCAGAACTTTTTGTGCCCGCTTCGCGGAGCTCGGCCTCCGGCCTCGCAAGTTTGTCCCATTTCTCTGTTGAAAAGTCAAGTTTAGTACTAAATCTCCATACAAAAATTTGTCATTTTCAATCATCAATATCTCGGCCGCCATCTTGAAATTCCAAGATGTCGGATTTTTCTCATATACCTGGGTCCTTTGGCAACGCGATGCCGTTTACGGCATATCTCCAGCATATGCCCAGTTGGCTGCCGACTTTTTTGCGCAAATGTCGATTTTTCGGTCGGCTATATCTGCGCCGCCATTTTGAATTTCGAACAACCAAAATTTTTTTTTTCAATCGGATCACTATATCACCATTCTATCAAAATTTCATCCAAATCGGCCGGTAAACTACAGAGTTAGCACCTTCGCGTAGTGGAACGCGTTCGAAATTCAAAAATCGGCTTCATAGGATGGCTGTAATTCATACATTTCCTACAACTTTCTCATACATCATTTTCGTCCAAATCTTACCGTTTCCGAGAAAACGTATGGATGAATAGATCAGTGAGTATACCGGATTGCAGCTTTATATATATATTATATATATATATATATATAATGACTCGGGTCGTTCACCCGGTAGGTATTTGCGGCAGACAGTACTTGCGGAGGGCTTCTATAGGAAATCGATTTTCAGTACAAAATGTTCATACAAAGTTGGCCTTGATCACTCGTCAATAACTCGGCCGGCAATTAGAAATTTCAAAATGTTTGATTTTTCTCAGGGACCTGAATATCTACGTGACACGATGCCATTCACAGATGAGCAATTTTTTTGGCCTTTGGCCTCCACCGGTGGTACTAAAAAAATGCATTTTTGTATGAAAAGTCCTATTTCGGGTGAAAATTTTCTATTAAAGTGGGTGATTTTCAAACATTGATGAGTCGATGGCCAACTGGAATGCCACAGCACCTCGGCACTAAGTAGCCGCTCCCAGCCGAGTAGTAGTTTCGGCCTTTGGCCTCCGTCGGTGGTACTAAAGAAATGCATTTTTGTATGAAAATAACTATTTCGGGTGAAATTTTTCTATTAAAGTGGGTGATTTTCAAACTTTGATGAGTCGATGGCCAACTGGAATGCCACAGCACCTCGGCACTAAGTAGCCGCTCCCAGCCGAGTAGTAGTTTCGGCCTTTGGCCTCCGTCGGTGGTACTAAAGAAATGCATTTTTGTATGAAAATAACTATTTCGGGTGAAATTTTTCTATTAAAGTGGGTGATTTTCAAACTTTGATGAGTCGATGGCCAACTGGAATGCCACAGCACCTCGGCACTAAGTAGCCGCTCCCAGCCGAGTAGTAGTTTCGGCCTTTGGCCTCCGTCGGTGGTACTAAAGAAATGCATTTTTGTATGAAAAATCCTATTTCGGGTGAAAATTTTCTATTAAAGTGGGTGATTTTCAAACTTTAATGGGTCGATGGCCAACTGGAATGCTACAGTACCTCGGCGTGGTGACGCCATTCCCAGCCAAGTACTCATTTCGGCGCTTAGCCTCCATCGATAGTACAAAAAAATTACGATTTTCTACGAAAAAGATGATTTTCAGCACAATTTTTTTGTAGAAATTCTCCATAGTAAATTTGACACCTTTGAAAGCCAATATCTCGGCCGCCATCTTGAAATGTCAGAATGTCGGATTTTTCTCATATACCTGGGTCCTTTGACGACACGATGCCGTTTACGGCTGGTCCCTGGCATGCGCCCAGTTGGCTGCCGACTTTTTTGCGTAGAGGTCGAAAAAAGGCCGATTTTCGGAGGGCTATAGCTCCGGTGGTATTTTGAATTTGGAACGACCGTCGGCGGAACCGAAAATGGCGTGTCGAAGAAAAGGCCGGGTGAAAATTTCATCCAAATCGGTCGGTAAACGACAGAGTTAGCACCCTCGCGTAGTGGAACGCGTTCGAAATTCAAAAATCGGCTCCATAGGATGGCTGTATATCGTACATTCCCTACAACTTTCTCATACATCATTTTCGTCCAACTCTTGCCATTTCCGAGAAAACGTATGGATGTTAGATCAGTGAGTATATCGCATTGTAGCTTTATATATATATAATGACTCGGGTCGTTCACCCGGTAGGTATTTGCGGCAGACAGTACTTGCGGAGGGCTTCTATAGGAAATCGATTTTCAGTACAAAATGTTCATACAAAGTTGGCCTTGATCACTCGTCAATAACTCGGCCGGCAATTAGAAATTTCAAAATGTTTGATTTTTCTCAGGGACCTGAATATCTACGTGACACGATGCCATTCACAGATGAGCAATTTTTTTGGCCTTTGGCCTCCACCGGTGGTACTAAAAAAATGCATTTTTGTATGAAAAGTCCTATTTCGGGTGAAAATTTTCTATTAAAGTGGGTGATTTTCAAACATTGATGAGTCGATGGCCAACTGGAATGCCACAGCACCTCGGCACTAAGTAGCCGCTCCCAGCCGAGTAGTAGTTTCGGCCTTTGGCCTCCGTCGGTGGTACTAAAGAAATGCATTTTTGTATGAAAATAACTATTTCGGGTGAAATTTTTCTATTAAAGTGGGTGATTTTCAAACTTTGATGAGTCGATGGCCAACTGGAATGCCACAGCACCTCGGCACTAAGTAGCCGCTCCCAGCCGAGTAGTAGTTTCGGCCTTTGGCCTCCGTCGGTGGTACTAAAGAAATGCATTTTTGTATGAAAATAACTATTTCGGGTGAAATTTTTCTATTAAAGTGGGTGATTTTCAAACTTTGATGAGTCGATGGCCAACTGGAATGCCACAGCACCTCGGCACTAAGTAGCCGCTCCCAGCCGAGTAGTAGTTTCGGCCTTTGGCCTCCGTCGGTGGTACTAAAGAAATGCATTTTTGTATGAAAAATCCTATTTCGGGTGAAAATTTTCTATTAAAGTGGGTGATTTTCAAACTTTAATGGGTCGATGGCCAACTGGAATGCTACAGTACCTCGGCGTGGTGACGCCATTCCCAGCCAAGTACTCATTTCGGCGCTTAGCCTCCATCGATAGTACAAAAAAATTACGATTTTCTACGAAAAAGATGATTTTCAGCACAATTTTTTTGTAGAAATTCTCCATAGTAAATTTGACACCTTTGAAAGCCAATATCTCGGCCGCCATCTTGAAATGTCAGAATGTCGGATTTTTCTCATATACCTGGGTCCTTTGACGACACGATGCCGTTTACGGCTGGTCCCTGGCATGCGCCCAGTTGGCTGCCGACTTTTTTGCGTAGAGGTCGAAAAAAGGCCGATTTTCGGAGGGCTATAGCTCCGGTGGTATTTTGAATTTGGAACGACCGTCGGCGGAACCGAAAATGGCGTGTCGAAGAAAAGGCCGGGTGAAAATTTCATCCAAATCGGTCGGTAAACGACAGAGTTAGCACCCTCGCGTAGTGGAACGCGTTCGAAATTCAAAAATCGGCTCCATAGGATGGCTGTATATCGTACATTCCCTACAACTTTCTCATACATCATTTTCGTCCAACTCTTGCCATTTCCGAGAAAACGTATGGATGTTAGATCAGTGAGTATATCGCATTGTAGCTTTATATATATATAATGACTCGGGTCGTTCACCCGGTAGGTATTTGCGGCAGACAGTACTTGCGGAGGGCTTCTATAGGAAATCGATTTTCAGTACAAAATGTTCATACAAAGTTGGCCTTGATCACTCGTCAATAACTCGGCCGGCAATTAGAAATTTCAAAATGTTTGATTTTTCTCAGGGACCTGAATATCTACGTGACACGATGCCATTCACAGATGAGCAATTTTTTTGGCCTTTGGCCTCCACCGGTGGTACTAAAAAAATGCATTTTTGTATGAAAAGTCCTATTTCGGGTGAAAATTTTCTATTAAAGTGGGTGATTTTCAAACATTGATGAGTCGATGGCCAACTGGAATGCCACAGCACCTCGGCACTAAGTAGCCGCTCCCAGCCGAGTAGTAGTTTCGGCCTTTGGCCTCCGTCGGTGGTACTAAAGAAATGCATTTTTGTATGAAAAGTCCTATTTCGGGTGAAAATTTTCTATTAAAGTGGGTGATTTTCAAACTTTGATGAGTCGATGGCCAACTGGAATACCACAGCACCTCGGCACTAAGTAGCCGCTCCCAGCCGAGTAGTAGTTTCGGCCTTTGGCCTCCGTCGGTGGTACTAAAGAAATGCATTTTTGTATGAAAAGTCCTATTTCGGGTGAAAATTTTCTATTAAAGTGGGTGATTTTCAAACTTTGATGAGTCGATGGCCAACTGGAATGCCACAGCACCTCGGCACTAAGTAGCCGCTCCCAGCCGAGTAGTAGTTTCGGCCTTTGGCCTCCGTCGGTGGTACTAAAGAAATGCATTTTTGTATGAAAATAACTATTTCGGGTGAAATTTTTCTATTAAAGTGGGTGATTTTCAAACTTTGATGAGTCGATGGCCAACTGGAATGCCACAGCACCTCGGCACTAAGTAGCCGCTCCCAGCCGAGTAGTAGTTTCGGCCTTTGGCCTCCGTCGGTGGTACTAAAGAAATGCATTTTTGTATGAAAAATCCTATTTCGGGTGAAAATTTTCTATTAAAGTGGGTGATTTTCAAACTTTAATGGGTCGATGGCCAACTGGAATGCTACAGTACCTCGGCGTGGTGACGCCATTCCCAGCCAAGTACTCATTTCGGCGCTTAGCCTCCATCGATAGTACAAAAAAATTACGATTTTCTACGAAAAAGATGATTTTCAGCACAATTTTTTTGTAGAAATTCTCCATAGTAAATTTGACACCTTTGAAAGCCAATATCTCGGCCGCCATCTTGAAATGTCAGAATGTCGGATTTTTCTCATATACCTGGGTCCTTTGACGACACGATGCCGTTTACGGCTGGTCCCTGGCATGCGCCCAGTTGGCTGCCGACTTTTTTGCGTAGAGGTCGAAAAAAGGCCGATTTTCGGAGGGCTATAGCTCCGGTGGTATTTTGAATTTGGAACGACCGTCGGCGGAACCGAAAATGGCGTGTCGAAGAAAAGGCCGGGTGAAAATTTCATCCAAATCGGTCGGTAAACGACAGAGTTAGCACCCTCGCGTAGTGGAACGCGTTCGAAATTCAAAAATCGGCTCCATAGGATGGCTGTATATCGTACATTCCCTACAACTTTCTCATACATCATTTTCGTCCAACTCTTGCCATTTCCGAGAAAACGTATGGATGTTAGATCAGTGAGTATATCGCATTGTAGCTTTATATATATATAATACATAGAATACACACTTAACTTAAACTGGAATACAACTGATAGAACACTTTGTTCGTGTCATTTTGCACAACACGTCAACCACGGTGGATTTTTTATTTTTACTGATGTTTAAAATCATGAAAAACATTGTACTTAACAATTCTAGGGTCAGTGGACTTCTTCTTCAGGCTATATAATGTAGTCCACTGCTGGACATACCCCTCCCCTAATGAGCGCCATAGCGCCCTGTCTTCAGCTTGCCGCATCCAGCATCTACCGGCAGTTTTTCGCAGATCGTCATCCCACCTGGAGGGTCAGTGGACTAACGCACACATATTTTTGAGGCAGTGATAATACCTATTACAAAATTACTATAATATTTTTGCCATAGGATTCGCCATAGGAGACGTACGAGTATGTAGACTACACAAAAAAGAAACATTTTTAATATCTTTATTACATTAACGAAGAGCTGAAATACTATAATTTATTGAACATACGCTTTTATTACCAAAATTAAGCGCTATTATAAAAAGTTATGTCACATACAATAATAATTTAATGACAATTTGGCTTATTATGTGACGTACCTTGGCAACTCTAGAATTAGAAATTTTGATAATTCGCGATGCCCACAGATAGGTAAACGGGTCTAATCTCGATTATTTATTAGGTAAAACATCATTACCCGAAATCCCAACGTTACGGCACTGCAATTTAATTTACTTAATTTTTTTTTACATACCATTTACATACAGGAACATACATTGCTTCTGGCCCCACCTTGAGGGCCCCACACTAGGATACCTTGTGTCGTGGGAACCAGAAACAGCGACATCACAAACATGTAAACATCCAAGACCTGGGGGTTTTTTTTTTTGTTTTCCAGCCGGGATTCGAACCCGGAACCTCTTGCATGGTAGGTAGATGCACTAACGCTACGCCACAGAGCAACCTCTCAGAGCACTTACGTTTTATATTTAATAACAATTACTTATTTATTTCTATTTTGGCCACAGCCACTCGCAGTGTGACATTTAATGACAATTTGACCTATGCGTTTTCGTCAGCCGACCCTAGTCGAGGTCACAGAAGTAAAAATCCAGGGGAATGTAAAAAGTGTAATTATAAAAACCCCGTCCCCCATCTCTAGCTTCCAATCCCTCTCCTTCCCATTCCATCCAGATCCACTGAAGCGTGTCTAACTAATCGGATTAACCTTCCCGCGCTCGAAAAACTCTTCCCGGCACCAATCCCTAAATGAAAGTACATTTATGCAGAGACTCGCCAAAACCGGCGCAATTCGTAAAAGATTCAAGCCCCATCCGGCACCCGACCTATTCAAGCTAACAACTAGCCAATTTGCTGAAAATGCCGTCCGGGAACCCTCAGCTTGAGGCTCGCGTTATGAGGGTTCTGCCGAACGGGATGTGCTTCAATATGCAGAGTCTTTTGCATGTTTTGGGCGTGATAAGAATTATTATCAACAGAATCTTTTGGTTTTCGCTGGAATGCAAAGGTCTCCTTCGTTTTGGCTGGAATTTATCGTGTGTTGGTTGAAACTGAAAATGAGAATGGTAATAAATATAATTCCCGCTACATAAAACTAAATAACATTTCATAAACTCATGGCCTAGTCGAACCGAGTTATTGGAATCACTTGAGTTAAGCAACAACAGGCGCGGTCAGCTGTAGGGTGGGTGACCGTCTCCTGACTACTGCCAGTGGCATTTTTCCAAGCGCTTCCGTGCTTCCCAAGGCACGTTAAGCCTTTGGTGCCGACCGTCATGTAATGGCAGTCGTTAAGCCATGTCAGAGGCCTCATTAGCGGCTTAATAACTTCTGGCAGTAAGGCCCGCCACTGTCTTACAATCCTCCAACTACCCTGACTTGTCCCCCGTGGTGGAGTATGGCCTAACCTTCCTGCGATGCAGAAAGAGACCCATGCCCCAGCTGTAGGGAAATACAAGGGTTGATATCGAAACTCACGCCTATATCTCGGAATGGTAGGCAGAGACCAGGGTTAACCACTTTTGATCTGAATTTACAAACAAAAACTCTTTCTTAACCAACTTAAAAAAAACGTTGATAATCGACTGCACTCGCCACTTCAATCCCCTCGTGACCACAGCAATTTCAACGCTTCCGAAACGTCGGTAATTAAGGCGATTACGTTTTACCTAAATAAATAATCGCAATTAGTCCCGTTTAATATGACTATGTAAGAGGATGTTTGCAATTCAACGCGTGTTTTACTTTTTATTTGTTAATTAATCGTTAATTTGACTAAACTACAAGGTGACTGCGAATTCAGTTGATAAATTTTTAGAGGACATCCTAACCATGTTTGCAAATGCGGGATCAAAAAATTTCTTTTTAGTTACCCAAAATTATTTCAACTAAATTGTTTTTAATGGTTCACGCATGTTGGAGGACAGACTCTTTTTTTATTCTCTTTTCTTATTCTCTTTCACGTAAAAACTACTTAATGTCGTTTAATAAAACTTCACAATAATATAGCCTATAAATCGGAACAACACATAGTGTACAATTTATGAGGATATTTTGTGAATAGTCCAAAATATGGCGATAAGTGTCGAGTAAGTAGGAAAAAAATTTAACATCTGCGAGCTATTCTGGCGTGCGCTGCCAAAACCTTTTCTACGCCACGCTATTATAAGCTACTCGAAATACTAATCCTGCGCACACGAAGCTATTTTTAAATATTATAAAACAGTTTTCAACGTCAGGGTACCTACTATACTGAATTTGGATTCATAAGCTACTTTTATTTCGCTATTCCGTCGGTAACTACGATAAACGCAGCCAGTAGATGCCTATTGGAGAAATATTATTCGAAACCAGTTCTAAAGAAAGAAAAAAAGTTCTTTGTAAGTAACTAGTTTCGTTGGAAGCCCAGGCTACGAAGCGCTTGTGGCCTAGGCGAACCGAGTGATTGGAATCAATCTCTTAAATTAAGCAACAAGCGCGGTCAGTTGCAGGATGGTTGACCGTCCCGTGTCTACCACTAGTGGCATTTTTCCGGGCGCTTCATGCTTGGCAAGGTACGTTAAGCTATTGGTGCCTGCTGTCATGTGATGGCAGTCGTTAAGCCATGTCAGAGGCCTTATGGGCGGCATGAAATTCTGATAGTAGATCTGATAGTAAGGCCCGCCACTGTTCTATAATCCTCCACCAACCCGAGGCCTCCATGGTGGAGCATGGCCTAACCTTCCTGCGATACAAGAAGATACCCATTCCCCAGCAGCGGGGACGTAGCAGTTTCATAGTATGAAAAAAAAATCTTGTCTTGAAACTAGTTAGTTACGCTATACCTGACAAGAATTGTATTCTTTGCTACGAAACCAGGGCCCTGGTTATATTTCTAACAACAGTAATATAAAAATAAGATGGTTTAACATTACTTTACGAGTAACGAGGGGTTAGAAAAAAAAGTCATGTGTTAATGAATTTAAAAACCTATTTAGAGGCTAAATTCAAATTGGTACGTACTTTTTTAAATCACTATGATTCGAATTTACCCCCTCTAATGCGAGTCAAGCGTTCCACCGATGCGCCACTACCGCTCCAGGCACAGATCCTATTAAAAATAAGCTATAAGCATTGAATTTTAAGTATACTTACTTAAAATTCAATGCTATAAGCATGGGAAAAAAGCCGGCGTACAAAAAATCAATCCATTTTCTTATCAATAAAAAATCTTATCAATAAATTGCTCCTGACAGACTCAGCACAGCGATAACATATTTATTTGGTCCGTAGAATAAAGTATTGGGTCCGTTCGTAAGCTTCCGAAAAGGGAAAAAACAGTCAGCGGAAAGTTTCTTTGAACCAAATACGAGTGTCTGCGGGTTTTTCTGAGGCATTCATATTAGCATCGTTTGTCAGATAATCTTGCTCTAAATCGCCTAGACCACTTTGTCGATGACTATTTTTTATGTTGACACAATCGGTGATTTGTGGACTGTATTTTTTTAGATAGTAGGGGCTGGCGGAAGTGACCGTAATGGAAAACACTGGCACAATGATGTGAAGGCAAGCAGGTTTATTATACGCATGATTTTGATGTGTTGTCGTCAAATTACACTAGTCCACTGCTGGACGTAGCCCTCCCCTAAAGAGCGCCACGTTGTGCTCTCATAGGGGGTAATGCCCATAATCCCCACGCTGGACATGCGGGTTGGGGATCGCAGTTCGGTGGAATTGTACTGCAGGGGGCGCTGCTGCCCACGCAGATTTTGATGTGTAATTCATTGTAATTAATTACGCTTAATCATTGTTATTCTATAATATAAAAATGAATCGCTGAATGTGTTGGTCAGCGCAAACTTCGAGAGTAGCTAAACCAATTTCGCTAATTCTTTTTTTAGAATATTCTTTGAAGTACGAGGATGGTTCTTACGGAGAGAAGAATAAAAAAAATTAAAGAATTATTAGGCGAAACGAAGTTCGCTGGGTCTACTAGTCAATAATATAAAAATGAATCCCTGCACGTGTTGGTAAGCGCAAATCCCGAGAGCAGCTGAACCGATTTCGCTGATTCTTTTTTTAGAATATTCCTTGAAGTACGAGGATGGTTCTTACGGAGGAAAAATAAAAAAGAAGAATCGACTGTTAAGCGGTACGAAGTTCGCAGCTAATATAATATGAGAATCACACAACGTGGCGCACAGACGAGACGAGATGAGAAAGAGAGAGCAACCAGCCTGGGTACTACGATGACGCGAGTCATGCGTTTTGTGGCGATAAAATATCAGAATTTATATTCTTTTTGTTACACAAACCCGTGCTGAGGACAATTTTAAAAACCTATTTAGAGGCCAGGACTCGAACCCGCGACCTTTAGCTGATACGCCTCTGACTTCTGGTACGGTCAAAGGTTGCGAGTTCCTGTCCCGGCATGGGCGGAATTTTTAGCCTCTAAATAGGGTTTTAAAATATCAGAATTTGGCAATTAACCTATATAATGACGTTTAAAGACGCGACTCATGTCGTTTTACTACCTATGCAGGAGCCTGCAGATGACAGCATAGAATTGACTACGTTCCAAATATTGTTATCTTCTTGTTCTTCAGGCTATATCAGTCCACTGCTGGACAAAGCCCTCCCCTAATGAGCGCCATAGTGCAAAGTTGTGCCATCATTGAGGGTAATGCCCATAATCCCCACGCTGGGCATGCGAGTTGGGGATCGCAGTTCAGTGGAATTGTACTGCGGGGGCGCTGCTGCCCACCCCCCGGTTTGTGTACCTTAGTCGCCTTTTACGACACCCGCGGGAAGAATTTGGGTTGGTGCTATTCTCTAGGGCGACACCACACAGCAATATTGTTATGTGTGCGTCTAAATTTTTTTTAAAATGTTTTTCTAAAAATAACAAAATATTTCATGAAATTGTTAGTTCTGTACAGCTAGTAAAAACCCTCCTACGAAACCCTCCTCCCTAAGTTTCTGTGGTGGCGACCTCCATCTGGTGGCTTCCAGCGGGATTCGAACCTTTTACTGATATAACCGCTAGAGCAACGAGGTATTCAATCATACTGCGGTCCGTGATAGGACCTCTGGGACCGAAGTTTAGTAAGTAAGACAGAGTGTACATACATACATGAAAACATCTGTTTACTACGAGATGTATAGGGAAGAGCGGGTGATCGTGCTCTTCCACTATAAAGGGAAATTTCCCGCCAGGCAGATCGTATGCCTGGGGACGGCCGGTCCAACTGTTGTTAGTCGGACGTTATATTTATGGTATGTCATTGAAACACTTTGATTGCGCGATGCAGGAATGTTGGAGTTTGTAGTGCGCGCGCAGAGTTGACATGTGCTCGCCACAGATGATTACTATGCCGGAGGTCGTAGGTTCAATTCCCACTGGGGGCCGCCGTACATTTGTGCAAATGGGCTTGTGATGTCATTGCCTAGTTACCATAGCGCAAAGTATCCTAGTTTGGGACCAAGACAAGTGATTGTGTTGCGTGTGAGTTATTATTATTCACATAATTCAGAATTCACTAGTTTACTTCGTTGTCTGCTGAGTGATGTCAGCCTAGAGAATAGCACCAACCCAATTCTTCCCGCGGGCGTCGTGAAAGGCGACTAAGGGACACAAACCGGGGAGTGGGCAACCTGCAGTACAATTCCACCGAACTGCGATCCCCAACCATCATTCCCAGCGTGGGGATTATGGGTATTACCCCCTATGGTAGCACAACGTGGCGCTCTTTAGGAGAGGGCTATGTCCAGCAGTGGACTAGTATAGCCTGACGACAACTTGATTGTCAGAGACGAGCAACCGACGATGCTGACTCCGTCTCCAGTCACCAGGATTATGCTGTGCAATCAGAGCAAAACCTGGGCGCCAATTCTCACCTCATTAGCAAATAATTCGCATACGAATCTAAGGCTTATATGACTGGAGTTCTACATAATTAGTCGAGCGACAGACAAAATCTGTATTCGCCATGCTACGTTGAATTTGAATGAGAAAATAACTGCCTAATGACTCCGTCGAGTTATCTTATTTTTATGCGACAAAAGTCTAATTCTTCAAATATTTTGCGTGTACGCTCAAGTAAGTGATTCCGGATATAATTGAACAAAGTGTTCTACTTACGAAAGTCTAAAAGTTATTATTAAAAAACCTATTTAGATGCTAAAAATTCCACCCATGCCGGGACTCGAACCCGCGACCTCTGGCTAACCGTGCTAGCGCTTCCCCAACTGAGCTAATAGGCGACTACCGGCATCAGTGAAATATCGAACCTCTTTACAATACTCTCTGTATTACGTACAGAGTATTGAGAGTATTGTAAAGAGGTTCGAGGAATTTTTAGCCTCTAAATAGGTTTTTTAAATTGTCCTTAGCACGGGTTAGTGCATTAAAAAGAATATAGTTTTTATTATTATCTATTTTTGGGGCCCACAGAGTTAGACCATGAGGATAACAGCTTATTGCTATTAGCAATAAGGCCGCCAGTTGTATTTTATCTTTTGTATCTGCCGTGTCTGTAACTATTTTTTCGGTATACAATAAATAATATTCATATCTTACCTTAACAGGAATGTGTGAAGATCGTTCGCGTCTTTTTAAATCTGTGTCCGTCCGTGTCTTTCCAGCGGGCCCCTATTTTATTCTTCCTGTTTACAAGTATTAAAATTACCTCAAAATACCTTCCACTTTATGACAGCATTATGAGCACACACCACAGGACAACTAATTGTCCAAAGTCAACTACTTGGCTGTTTAATTCGCAATTGGTTTCAAAAGATAAAAATATTTTACATTTTAGGTACGTTTTACTCAAAAACTGACCCCCACCCTGCGAGGCGAGGCATGTCACAATTACCTAAAAATACTTAAAAGCCTCGGAGTATCATTTACCTCTTAAGACTCTTATATGGAGTGTGCTTGTGTACGTATGCCAAATATGGTCCCCTCTTTATGCCGTTTACATCAATAAAGTTTTTGACTACCGAACCCCAACGACACGATTTATGAATTTAGTATCCTATTTTAGATATAGATATTAAGCGCTCTAGGCCTAGCGGAACCGAGTGTTTGGAATCAACCACTTGGGTTTAGCAACAACAGGCGCGGTCAGGTACTGGATGGGTGACCATCTCGTGACTTGACTAACGCTAGTGGCATTTTTCTGAGCGCTTGTCATGTAATAGCAGTCGTTAAGCCATGTGAGAGGCCTTATGGGCGGCTTGATAACTTCGGACAGTAAGGCCCGCCACTGTCTTACAATCCTACAATCCTCCACCAACCCGGACTTGGCCCCCGTGGTGGAGTATGGCCTAACCTTTCTAAAATACAGGAAGAGACCCGTGCCCCAGCAGTGGGGACATATTATAAAAGGTTGACATGATCAACGATCAATGACTCTTATTAGTTGGGTCTATTCAACGTAGGCTACAGCAATTGTAAGCAGATGAGCGCTTTGATTATATAAATTTCCACGTGTACATCTGTGCGCAAAAACGAAGTCTGTACTGGACGCCTCCGGCCGTTCGTAACCAGCTGCCAGCCCGGCCTTAATGGCCTTCGTATGGCGTAACAGAAAGAGACCCGTGCCCAATTAGTGCGTACACACAAGGGTTGATATCATACGTCCCACACAGTCGTCGTCGTAAAACTATGTGGCTCAATATCACGTATCTCATATCCACTGAAATGCAGTTTTGATATGAGGCGTAAAAAGTATCACACATATAACAGTGGTATGTTTGATACCTGTTACACACACACACACACACGTACGATTATGTTCTACCTAAACAATAAAAACACTCACCTGGCTGAGTCTTATACTTTTTTAATATATTTGTCATACAAGTAATACAGTAATCTTTAAAATAAGAAAAATATCAAACTAGACTAAGTTTTTCTCAAGCTATGGAAGTGCGGTGTCACCTAGTACAGGCATTATACATGCTTAAAAGGTGGCTCCAGATACTATGTACCGTTAAATTAAGCAGTTTACGAAAATAAAGATTTTGTATTTGTATTGTATTTGTATTGTACTACGCTTCATATCTATACGGCGGAATTAAATAGACATTCCACTTTCGCACACAGATGTATGCGTGTAAAGTGAAGTTTACATCAAGGCGTAGTTCCTGCTACGGCGGCGTAGTACTTCGTAGCGTTTTCGTAGCCTTTTTCTTACTTGCCTTTCTCTTTATTAGGCCTTTATAGATACGCTAAGAAAATACAACCTTTCAAAAATATCATTCCACATCCGTCCGCTATTAATTTGATGGAGCCATACCCATAGTTATATATAAAGGGAAATAAGGTACACATACATACATAACATAACCTCACGCCTGTATCCCAGAGGGGTAGGCAGAGACCAGGGTCTGCCACTTGCCACGATCCTGACAGATCACCTTCGCTTCATCAACGTTCATAAGTCGTTGCATGCACGCACGCCGGTTCCGGGTACTTTTTATCTTTCCCTTTGCTAAAACATCCCCTATTTGGTCGATGTAAGTCCGTCTGGGACGTCCCTTACCAGCTCTTCCACTCACATTCGCAATTTATATTTGTTTCGTCAATCTTTCTTCCTTCATCCTCTCCACATGTCCAAACTAACGCAACATTCCTTTCCCAATTCTCAATGCCTAATTACGGTAATTACGTTTTACCTAATAAATAATCACGCTTAGACCCGTTTAATATATAACTGTGTATGAGTATCGCGAAACATTAAGAAGTACTAGAGGCATACGTTCTATCATAACACCAGTTCAGGAAATTTGCAGGAAAAAAACAAAGGTTCAAGTTGCGAACAGTGACAAAATGCAGACAAGTAATGGAGGCCACCAATCCGGACTTGGTCACCTTGGTGGAGGCCTATACCTTCCTCAGGGACGAGACCAGCCTCTCGGTGCAGACATAATAGATGGATGATAATAAATGGAGGCTCTATTTTTAACACTACGTTGGTTTCCTAGGCGTGGAAATATGTTCCTTATGAAGCAGAGAAATAGAGTCAAAGAAAGGGTGTTAGTAAAAAAAAAAAAATAACACTCGGTAGTGGCGTTCCAATTACAAATTTACGGTCCTATTTATTTATAAAAAATAACAGTCCTCAGAGGCAGTTCAAATAATCTGTGGTTTCGTATTATTTACTATTTAGAGAATTCTATACATCACTAGGTTATATATTATTCAACTATTTTAGGTTTTCTTTATTGTTATTTGAACTTTTATTGCGATTATCTATTAAGCAAAACGTCATTGCTACAATTCGCGACGTTTCAACAACGTCGCAGTTACCGAAACAACGGGAACTGCAAACGTTTTCCTAATAAAAAATCGCGTTTAGACCCGTTTAATATATAACTATGTACGTTTTTAGATCGTTCTTCCTTTTTTTCTTCCCTAACTTCCCTCGGTGTTTCTTTCCCTTCCTGTACATCCTGCCTATTATCTAATTTCGATGTAAATAATTAAGTAAAAATGATATAAAAATTTAGTTTAAGTTTTTATTGTATATAATCTTTTTTTTGCTTTATTTGTTCCTAATGTTATTATTACCTGATTTTAAAATACCTTTTTACAAATTCCGTTTAATTTTCCTTTCATTAAGTTCCATTTCCTTACCTTTAACCCTTAGTCCCAGTAGTCTACGATAACTTGACACTGGCGTAGGCACGAACCGTGCAGAGCCAATAATAAAAAAAAAAAAACTATGTACGAGCATCGTGAGTTATTAGGAAATACTAATTTGTCGTCTTCGTTCAATTAAAGAGACGCAACCTATATAAATTCCTTGGGAGCTATAAACAAGTTGTTCAATCATAAGTACTGGAAAAATGCTTTGTCCTTGATGGAAAAACAGAAACACATTATAAATAATCACAGTAACAATAAACCGCTCAAAGGTCCGTGGCCTAGTAGAACCGAGAAGTTGGAATCAATCGCTAAGGTTATGCATTAACAGGCGCGGTCAGGTGCTGGATGGGTGACCATCCCGTGACTACCGCTAATGGCATTTATTCCGAGCGCTTTCGTGCTTCGCAAGGCACGTTCAGCCGTTGGTGCCGGCTGTCATGTAATGGCAGTCGTTAAGCCACGTCAGAGGCCTTATGGGCGGCTTGATAATTTCTGACAGAGTGGCCCGCCACTGTCTTACAATCCTCAACCAACCAGGACTTGGCCCCCTTGGCGAAGTATGACCTAACCTTCCTGCGATGCAGGAAGAGATCCGTGCTCCCATAGTCCCCACTACGGGGGCACGGATCTACGTACTAATGGTTGATACCATAACCATAAAACCGATTCAGTGTATCAAAGCTACACACACAAGAATCGGCGCCGGATCAATAAAGTCCAACGTCATATCTACACACACACATTCACAGACACAACCCACACAGACTCGGCAGCGCAGTCTTCAAGAAGATTAGAGGTGGATTTGAGATATGTATTATATTCGAGTCGCTCGTTCAAAGCTGGATCAATGGACCCGAATAAGATACAAAATGGCTTGTATGCGTACTTAAGGGGCTCCTCGGCCAAAAAATATGTCTTTACTTTATTTTTAATGTAATATCTTGTGATTCTATAACACTACCTCAAATCAAAACAATCGAATCAAAGCATTTTGTCCAAAATTACACAGAAACTGTGAATTATGGAACGTTGCAAGTAAAACTAGGTGTCCATTTCAAAATCTAGATCATCGTAGAGGAAAAAAACCGGCCAAGTGCGAGTCAGACTCGCGCACCGAGGGTTCCGTACAAACCTGTATTATAGACCTGAGTATTTGGTATGAATTTCAATTTAATACCTCTACGCGTTTATGAGGAAATGGGTAGTAAGTTTAAAATTATTTAAAAAATATATATTATGTGATGTAACTAAAAATTTATGGTTTTCGTAATTTTTCCTTTATCTATGCTATAAGACGTTGCTTCGTACCAAATTTCAAGATTCTGAGTTCACGGGAAGCACCCTGTAGGTTTTGATTCCCTTGCAAGTGTCGAAAATTTGCGGCATAAACGGCTGTATCTTTTGATTGCGTTGGCTTAGAAGTTTGATTTTTTCACAGCTTCAAGGGACAGTAGACCTGAGTAATTGATATAAATTTCAGCTTCATACCTCCACGCGTTCCTGAGAAAAAGGGTCTTGACAGACGGACGGACGGACAGACGGACAACAAAGTGATCCTATAAGGGTTCCGTTTTTTCCTTTTGAGGTACGGAACCCTAAAAATGGACAAAAACCCCAAAAAAATGTCATAATTAGTCTTTTCAGGGTCTTTTTATACTTAATTAACAGAGTATACATTATTATTGTAAAACCTAGTTCTAATGCATTAAACTGGCATTAATTCCAGAATCTGGATTCTTTCTCAGACATCCCCTTCTTAGCTACACAGCAATCGATAATGGAATCTGATCACTTCGGCAAAGGCTTGCCTAGTTAAGTGCTCAGGCACTTACTGTAATAGTACTCTAACAATACTTTGTGAAGAAGTTAATACTCGTACAAAATAAAAGTCATCAATGTACAGGGCAGGAAAAGCGTATAAGCCCAATGACCACGCGAACCTACCGCGTGATGTCTAGAGCTGAGGTATGTGAACTGTGAGGTATTTCCACGATTTCGATTTGGAAAAGTTACATTTCTGCTGAAAAGCGACTGGTATCGTAACAAAACAGATTGCACACGTGTAGAGGTTGATGTGCTGTTGGGTGTACTCCACTAATCTCATCCTTGATTGGTGTTAGCAGAATAAGATAATAAGTTTTTTTTTCGGGTTATTTTCTTTTTTAAATTCTTTTTAATGCTCTAACCCGTGCTAAGGACAATTTTAAAAACCTATTTAGAAGCTAAAAATTCCACCCACGCCGGGACTAGAACCCGCGACTCACCGGCATCAGTGAAATTTCGAACCTCTTTACAACCTCTCTGTTTACGTACAGGCAGCAACATTATTTCCTTTGTATAAATCTACAGGAAAAGGCCACTGGTTGTACAATTACATACATATGTACGTAAGAATTTTTTGATCTGAAACTATGTCGTACGAATGTTTGTTTTCTTTCAATACATAAAACTAAAAAATAAAATAAAAGTTACATGTTGCCACTGTAAACGGTTTTACAAAAACATTCCTCAAGATATATTAGAGTTACCAACGACACGGTTTCAAAAATATGTTAAGCACAATATTCAATATCAAGGGCTGATTTTTCAATACTCGGATAAAACTTATTTGTCGATTATCGTTTAAAACTACCGTAGATTATCGTTTAAAACTACCTATTGTAGACTTTTAGTCCGGATTTACTTACGGGTGTTGTTATATCGGAAAAGTCCGACCAGGTTTCGCTCCGATTCGCAGAGCTTAATCATGGTGAGCAGAGCGTCTCTGGACTTTTCCGATATAACAACACCCGTAAGTAAATCCGGACTAAAAGTCTACAACGTGTTGTGCTTACGAAAGTTTTAGTTAAAACTACCATTTCAAAAATGTGTCGTTATTGCCTTTTTTTTGTTTTTCACATTGCCTTTTTTATATTTATTGTGCTATTGCACAATAAGTATTCTTTATTAGACGAATAAGTTTTATCCGAGGATTAAAAAATCTGCCCTAAGGAATATTTAGAAGACAAAGATGTATAGGTAACAAATCAAAGTTAACGAGACGATTGTGTCTCGTGTATTGTGATTTCACCATTAAACATGAAAATTTATTTGTTTGAATTGAACAAACATTCAAGTGAATTAAGTTATGACGTATTTTGAAAATAATTAATGTAAAGTTTCTTTGTTATCTTCTTCTCCACATAATCTGCAGATTTGACTTACATTAAGTAAACATTTACGGTCTTATAAATAATACTAAGCAATAGCGGTATTTGCACAGTGGGTACAATAATGGATTCGGAAGCGGAACCCGGGTTTGATTTCCGGTGCGGGCATGTAGGTACCAATGCGGAACTTCGTTCATTTTCAAGATTACTTGATACAATTTAAAATTTTCAGTAGCAATACCAGACGTTAAGTGAAGGAGAACATCGTAAGGAAACCTGCGCTTGGTCAGCGTATCGACTGGCTTTACCTGTGGACTAGGCCGATGGGGATCATACGAATTTAGGTTCTGGACAAGTTTAGTTCACCTAAAACACAATGTCCCAGGCACTGCAGCATCCGAGTGGTCCCTACACCCATGTAGTGTTAGTGAAGATGACAATGGACCCTGTATAAATCATCTCATTACGTAGATGCGAAGGCCAAACAGAGGTTTCAGAACAAGGATGTTTTAGATACGTTCGTGTATCAGACAGTATTGGCGCAAGTCGGCCTTACAGAAAGTATGGTAGGGGATACGATTATCCTTTTTAGGGCTGGAGTAATGATAAAGGTACTCGGCTAAACATGAAAGGCTTGCAGGATGATACTCGTACTATCGGGTCCAGGCTTTATTCAATTTCGATTTAAATTTTCCGGTCATAGTATTTCTATGGGGCTCGTCACTGTAATATAAATAATATTGACCATCTTTTGCCTGGATTTTCTGATGAATCTTTAGCACTGATTGTGTAAAACCTACAATGCAATGCATTATAAATCGTCGACTGATGCGTGAATACGAAAGGTCAAGTGAAGGGCCGGCCATAGGTACAACAAATCAACGGATAAAAACAATCAAATGTATGATTGTTTTTCGCAGATGGCGGACGTATCACTAAAAGTGTTTTTTTTCCAGATAATCTTAAGCAAAGTTAGAATTAGTTAAGCTATGCCCCGCGGTGTTACCCGCAGTTTATCAATTTTCTCACGGGAATAAGATATTTTCTCGCAGCAAAACGTAGCCTATGTGTTAGTCCAGGGTGTTAGCTAACTCCACATCAAATTTTATTAAAATCGCTCCAGCCTTTTAGACGTAAAGCAGTAACAAACATACACACTTACAAACTTTTGCCTTTATAATATTAGTGATACATCACACTTCACATGTGATGTGATCAATGTAATAAAGAGGTTTGAATTTTCACTGATACCGGTAATTGCCCGATAGCTCAGTTGGGAGAGCGCTGGCACGGTTAGCCAGAGGTCGCGAGTTCAAGTCCCGGCATGGGAGGAATTTTTAGCATCTAAATAGCTTTAATTAGCCTTTAAATTAGCCGCATTGTCCTTAGCACTGGTTAGTGCAACAAAATGAATATAATAAGAATATAATAAATAATTAAAAGTACCCCAAAACCGGTATGCGTGCATGCAACGACTAATGAATGGTAATGAAGCGGAAGAGGTTTGTCAGTACTGTGGCAAGAGACTAACATAAGATAAGATAACAATATTCTTTATTGTATATCAGGAAAAAAACAAACATAAAATAATTATAAAGATACAGTACAATTGGCGGCCTTATACTACCCCTTGGTCTCTGCCTGCCTCTCCGGGACATAGGCGTGAGTTTATGTAATTTTATGTAAGGGTTCCCACGTTTCCCACTCAGAAAGAACACTACCGAGTTACAAAGAACAACAAACGAGCAATTCTCGCACGAATACGAATACGAATGAGATTTTTTTGACATAGGATACCCGTGACATAGGTGCGGAAACTCTTTGAATCATTTCTGCAACTTTGGATGGGGCTTAATAAAACGTACGTACTTTCCATACGTACAGTCGAGAGCAAATAAAGACAAACATATAAAATATTTTTAAGTAGGACAGTTTTAAAAACCTATTTAGAGGCTAAAAATTCCACCCATGCCGGGATTCGAACCCGCGACCTCTGGCTATACGTGCCAGCGCTCTTTCCAGCTGAGCTAATGGGCGACTCACCGGCATCAGTGAAATTTCAAACCTCTTTACAATATTCTCTGTATTTCGTACAGGCAGCGACATCTGGCTGAAGTAATTTGCATCACTTGCAGCCCCGAGTATCTACTTTGCAGTTAGGTTTTACATCGGAATGATATCGCTGTACCCACATGATTATATTATTTTTAATGCACTAACCCGTGCTAAGGACAATTTTAAAAACCTATTTAGAGGCTAAGTAGGACAGGTTACACTTGACCCCCGTCACACCTGATGGTAAACGAAGACGGGGTCTACGATGTTACGTGTTTACCTGTTTAATGCCGGTTAACTCTACTTTTAAAGACACCCACGTTATATGTCTCCGGAAAGGCAGACGTTGGCAGCGTGTTCCACAACTTTGCCGTCCTTATTATAAAAGAATTCGCGAATCGCTCAGTGCGGTTTCGCGGAGTATGTAAACAAAAAGTGGCTTAGCAATCAAAGTATAATATTGTAAGGAATCAGACGTGGGAATCCAATCCGGACTTGGCCCCCGTGGTGTAGTATGGCCTAACCATCCTGCGATGCAGGAAGAGACCAGTGCCCCAGTAGTGAGGACATCCAAGGGTTGAGTAAGAGTGTTTTGAAGAATAGTTTTTTTTTCTGAATAAATAAGTCGTTTCAACGCGTGTCGAAAAGTGTCAACTACCTAGTAGTTGGCAGAAAATACAAAGTTGAGTAGCAAAACAATTCAAGAAGGAACTTGATTGTTTTGAGCAGGAATAAATTCCAATTGGTCTTAAAAATATCTCGTAAAATTATGGGCTAAAGTTTGGTGGGGTGATTTTTTTTGTGTAATTTAGTTAAGTATAGGTACATCAATGACTCAGTACTCGTTGTATACTCGTTTTTTATTGTAAGTATCAAACGAAAACTTGTTTCGTCGTGGTTCGTGGTGAAACGATTTAGGGACTCGCCGATTGTTGCCCAGGGTGCGCCAGACGTACAGGCTCAGTGAGTACATCGTTCGAGGAGGCTCCTTTCATGCACTTACAGTCTGTTAGCTTTTAGAATATACCTCGGATACTATTGGATTGAATCGGATATAATAAATGAATAAATAAATATTCATGGACACACAGATGTCCTATACTAGTACGATTAAATGACTTGTGTCACAGGTGCTAACTCGACGATAGATTTAATACAATAAATACATAGATAACATCCAAGACCCGAGACAAACTAGAAAAGTACCTACGTTTCATAATTTGACCCGGCCGGGGATCGAACCCGAAACCTTCGGTTTAACAGTCAGCGTGCCAAACCGCTACGCCACCGAGACCATCAATATATTCGTGTAATAGAAATATCGGAACTAATATACACTTAATTTCTAAATCGGAGCAGGAAATAGTATTACACTCGTGTGCTTTCGGCGTAAACCGAAGCCTACTCTAGAGCCCGCCCGAGGTATATTCTAAAAGCTAACAGACTGTATTAAGCTGATCATTTTTAGAGTGCATTTTTAGTTTTTTTGGCGGGCAATAAATTGCCCGCCAGTGTAAGCATAGAATGTGAAAATGCCTTCAATAAAATGCGGCGGCTGCCGCGGAGTATTTATTCCTTTGCTCTAGGTCGCTGTTTATTGAGAGCTAGTGCGCTTCTTTGAACAGTTTTGCTAATTTATGGTTGAGTTTATTTTTATTTCAGTCTATAGTGGTAAATGTCGCAGGCTATTTGTATTATTCCGCGTTTTAGAAACGGCGTCGTCCGTTTATAAACGTTGTTTTGTAAAAAGCGGAATAATACAAATTCCCTGCGTAATATATACTGGATGTGCGGAGCAGTGGAAGTTATTTAATATGAGAGTGGACGTTTCATCTACCATTTAGATGTTTTATAAATCATCCAGCATATAATGTTATGTAAACGTTGTTTTTGTACCTGCTAACCCAAGCAACGTAACTTACCAACAACTCTCTTCTGTCCGTACTTTGAGCACACGGCACGCTGACTAAACAGCCTTGAATAGCAGCCCACCGCCCCTGCAACTTGCTGATCTTACAGGCTATGTTCGTCATTCTAGTTCTTTGGCGAACTGTCTCCTTACTGATGAGATTAATCAAAGAGACTACGAGCATAGCGCGTTCCATACTCAGTGACTTTAAATCGGTAGACCATTTTTAAAAAACCTATTTATCTATCCGTGCTAAAAATGGCACGGATAGCCAAAGGTCGCGGGTTCGAATCCCGTAATGGGTGGAATTTTTAGCCTCTAAATAGGTTTATATGTTTAGGAGAAGCGCTCATGTCCTAGGCGAATCGAGTGATTGGAATCAATCACTTGGTTAAGCAACAACAGGCAGACAGGTACGGGATGGGTGAGCGTCCCGTGACTACCGCTAGTGGCATTTTTCCGAGCGCTTCCGTGTATGTCTCCCTTGTATGTCTCCACTGCTGGGGCACGGGTCTCTTCCTGCATCGCAGGAAGGTTAGGCCATACTCCACCACGGGGGCCAAGTCCGAGGTGGAGGATTGTAAGACAGTGGCGGACCTTACTGTCAGAAGTTATCAAGCCGCCCATAAGGCCTCTGACATGGCTTAACGACTGCCATTATGTGACAGCCGGCACCAACGGCTTAACGTGCCTTGCGAAGCACGGAAGCGCTCGGAAAAATGCCACTAGCGGTAGTCACGGGACGCTCACCCATCCTGTACCTGACCGCGCCTGTTGTTGCTTAACTCAAGTGATTGATTCCAATCACTCGGTTCGCCTAGGCCACGAGCGCTTCGCTTTCTTTTCTTCTTTAGTACTTAAGGATTATTTGGATTTTGATAAAAAAAAATATTTGTTTTATTAATTAAGATAATAATTAATTTGACTTTGAAAAGACTAAGTTTGGAGTTTTCTTGTCCATTTTTTGCCCAAAATGATCTAGATTTTGAAACGGACATCTAGTTTGATTTGTAGCGTTCATTAAACCACAGTTTCTGTGCTCCTTCAATAGAACCCTTTCATTTAATTAAAATTCCTTCAGCGCTGAATATGTATCCCAGTACCGGCGGTACAATCCCTGTATCGAGCGCTAAAAATCGATAGAAAAAGCGATAGGTTCGTCTTCCTTCATTTAGTACGTGAGAACAAGATGACACGACTCCTATCGCGCGCGATGCCTGCCTAAGCCGAGGTAAAAGCAAGATATAAAACTGACTTTATTAATCTATCCAGCATTTCCTTAGCGAATAAACGCAATATACGACGGTATCGGAGAACCCATAAAATATTGGATTTTATAGCGAAATCTTGGTGAAATTAGGTTTACGATCGTGCAAAAAAGGTTTACAACTATTCTATTCGATGAAACTACGGCGTACACAGAGGAATTTCTCTAACCCTATTTACATTTATTTTCCACTAACTGGGCCCCGCGGTGTTACCCGCGGTTTATCGGTTTTCCTAAGAATAACATATTTTCCCGCACTAAAATGTAGCGTCTGTGTTTGCCCAGGGTGTCAGCTTACTCCATACCAAATTTTATTTAAATCGCTCCAGCCGTTTAGACGTGAAGAAGTAACAAACATACACACTCACAAAATTTCGCTTTTATAATATTAAGTGGGATAATATGGAAGCATTGTGTCTGAAATATAAATAAATTACTATTATTATATAATAATACGCCACGTGCTCTGCCGTACAATAAAGAATATCCGTATCTTATCTTTCCAGAGGATGCGGCGTCCGCGCCGGCACAGGTGGCTGGCTGTGTCTATATTCTTCATCGCCTACTCGGTCTTCCAAAAGGCGACCAGCGCCAGCGTCGAGCCCTCAGAGCCGGCCCCGGTTCCTGTCGCAGACCCGAAGGAGAGCCTGGACACCCTGGGGAACATCGCCAAGGAGACCACCCCGCTCTTCCCGAAACTGGACAAGGAGATTGAGAAAGAGGGGATTGCCTTAGATAAAGGTGGGTATTGTATGGAATTGGGCGTTACTTTGCGGAAATCCATAATATCATTAAAATGTGAAAATGAATTTGCTAAATTCCGTTTTGGCGGAATTTAGCAAATTTAACGGACATGTGGAGAGGATGAAGGTTCTTCCTTGGGTATTGTATGGAATTGGGCGTTACTTTGCGGAAATCCATAATATCATTAAAATGTGAAAATGAATTTGCTAAATTCCGTTTTGGCGGAATTTAGCAAATTTAGCGGACATGTGGAGAGGATGAAGGAAGAAAGATTGACGACACAAATATATATTGCGAATGTGAGTGGAAGGGCTGGTAAGGGACGACCCAGGCGGACATATATCGACCAAATAGGGGATGTATTAGCAACGGAAAGATAAAAAGTACCCGGAACCGGCGTGCGTGCATGCAACGACTTATGAACGTTGATGAAGCGAAGGTGATGATCTGTCAGTATCGTGGCAAGTGGCAGTCCCTGGTCTCTGCCTACCCCTCTGAGATACAGGCGTGAGGTTATGTATGTATGTATGTATGTATGTATGTAATTTTCATATTTTAATGCCAAAGGTGGGTGTTCTTGGTAGGTGAAAACTAGCTTCATGAAAACTTTTGTGCACCAGCCTATATAATATTATAATTATTATTATAAGCTTAGGTGTTTGAATATTAGTTCGAAGGCTGGACTTTGTATTGATTGTGATGTTATGGTATGTAAATCAATAATTTTTTACACTTACTTCAACCACAGAGGAAACAGACTAGCTTAATCTATTAGTTAAAATTTTAAGTTATTTGTGTAGGTATATGCAAGTTGAACATGACCGTTATAGGCAATTCATACTTTATTGCACACGAAACAATTGGTTAAGTAGCTTAACCAATTGAACATGCGGTTTTCATCGCGTGGGACCCAGTCAGGGGCAACTTTTGTCCATATGTCTAGACATTTAAACTCAGAAAAGCAATTCATCTGTACACGCCCGCACTGGGAATATAACCTGGGTCTCCCTCTTCCGAGTCCATTGTTCTATCCACTGGGCTACCATCGCTCTTCACCGTTATTCGTAAATCCGTTTTCATTCCAGAACCAGGACCGGATAAGAAACCGGATGAGAAGGAGCCGGAAGTAGAGAAGCCGGCAGAAGGAAGGAAGAAAATGATGAAGGGCGAGGAAGAAGTGGAGGACGAGGGGGCGAAAAAGAAGCAGAAAGACGCCGGCTATACAGACGTAAGTCCCTATACAGTTTATTTATCCTTACTCATACTATTTTTATTTTTAATGCACTAACCCGTGCTAAGGAACAAATTTAAAAACCTATTTAGAGGCTAAAAATTTCACCCATGCCGGGATTCGAACCCGCAACCTCTGGCACGGATAGCCAGAGGTTGCGGGTTCGAATCCCGGCATGGGTGAAATTTTTAGCCTCTAAATAGGTTTTTAAATTTATCCTTACTTGTTAATTTTAGTAAACAAGATTCTAACCTCAAAATTGATATTTGATGTCAAAAATAGTTTCTCGCAAGTTCATGAACTTTGTTTATAAAATTGGCAGCGTGTTATCTAAGATAGCCTCTCCGATTACTTCATTTTCAAGATTATGGCACTTATGACTAACAATCCATAGTTATATATCAAACGGGTCTACTCGCGATTATTTATTTGGTAAAACGTAATAGACTGCATACCTATAAACTCCCAACTGTATCTCGAAAGAGTAGGCAGAGACCAAGGAGGCAAGTCTCTTAAATGCATAGATAGATAGATTGTTCTTTGGTACCATAGAAAAAAAACTTTTCATCTAAACATTTAAAAACTAGGAATTGGCACCGAAACGCTGACGCTGATTTTCAGCGGATACCATAAAATCGTAACATAATTGTTCATTGACACTTGGTAGTCTAGTAACCAGAAGCATTCCAATATAGTAATAACCTGTGCAATTTAAATCAACCCCTCGCGCGATTAGATTCGTTGTATGGAACGCAGATCAATTTTTTTTTTATCTAATCTTATTTTTTGATTATTTTTTTTATTTTGATATATGATACATTGAAAAATAATGAATACAGTGCGTTCACATTAACTTGACGCGTGAGAGAATTGGTAGCACTGAGATGTTTACTGTTACCATGTTAAATAAGAAATCATTCCCATTACTTGGGGAAAATAAAAGGATTGAGGGCTTGTTTTACCATCTTCCGATTAGGTCGAAAAGCTAATTCACATGTTATGTCCTTGTTACCAATTCTCTCACGCGTCAAGTTAATCTGAACGCACTGTACTTATATTTTAAAAGCAGATTGAAATCACCTCACGTAATAGATAGGAACTGATTTTAAGAAACAGAAGGTTTTTTTTTATTCGGAGACTTGTCTATGAAATCAAGCACCAATTGAATGAATAATTTAACACAGATTATTGTAATAGCCGATTCGAGAAGTTATTTGAAAGGTTTCATTCATTAAAATCGATTTTACTGATAGAAGTCCGCGAAGTAACTATAGTTACGTGGACGTACAACGCTTTTTTTTATGTAGCTGTAGTTACGTAGACGTTTCTTTGGATAATTCAATTTGTTTATTGACAATTTTTTTATCCAAGATTTTTAAGTAGTAAATAAATAATATGAAATTGTATTAAATAAAAAGGTTTTATTCAAAGTAACGCAGAAACTGCGGCTTGATTCAAACTCGGTGTGCATATAAAAATCTAGATTATTTTGGAGAAAAAATGGACGTAAATCTCCAAACTTAGTCTTTTCAAAGTCCTTAATTAACAGAGTTTACATAATTATTATAAAACATAGAACTCTTGCGTTGCACTGGCCTTAACACCAGACATCATTTGTCATATAAATAATCATTTATGTTATACTAGCCCTTTTGGCACAAAGTGTTGCACATATTTGAACCGCGAAACAAGTACATATTTTAACCCAGTGACGCGGAAACTGACAGTTTTATATTTCTATATTAAAATAATACCTCTGTACTTTTTATACTCGTCTCTTGCGCGATAAAGTATGAAATATCTAAAAAGATATTTTATCACAGGACGAGAAGACGATAGAGATCCGCAAAGAAGAAGAGGAGGAAGACTCGGCCATCCCCACCGTCCATCCGTTGAGGAACTGCACACCGCCGGCCATCGAGCAGGTAAGACAGAAAGATAGAGAACACTTTGTTGCACAACCAGAAAAAAGAATATTACCATGATTTCTCCAATCTGAAATGATATACCTAAAATTGGCGGTCTTATCGCTTAGAGCGACCTCTCTCTTATTTCTGTTGAAATAAGTCCGCCTTTGTATGTAATTAATATTTAAAAATATATTTAGAGGCTAAAAATTTCACCCATGCCGGGATTCGAACCCTCTAAATAGGAATTTTTAGCCTCTAAATAGGTTTTTAAATTTGTTCCTTAGCACGGGTTAGTGCATTAAAAATAAAAATAGTGTAATTAATATTACATTGTGTGTTATTTAACTTTTATTGTGCAATAAAGCTTTGAAATAAGTCTGCGCGATTTGACTGCCTCGTTGGTTTAGCGGTCTAACGTTTGATTCCAAATTCAAATTTTCAATTCGAATATATTTCAACGTAAAGAATTTACATTCTGTTTGCTGAATTTCAATGTACAATTTAAGCCGTAAATTCCCACTCGGGGCCGCCATATGTTTGTACCAATGGCCTCAGTCTGGATGTATCTGGCCTTGCTTGGTCGCCAAAACAGAGAATGTCCTAGTTTGGGATCAGGACAAACGATTGTGTTGTGTTGAAGTTATATAGGGTGTTGAGCACCCTATATATGCCGTTATTTTTCTTTCAATGGATTTAACACAAAAAAAAAATTTATTCAATATTAAGCCGAAAGAACTCAAACTAAATTCAAACCTGATAATAGGAAAAAAATATCTATTAAAAGGGAAACTAAACAAAACAAAAGTTCTGCCGCTAACAAAAGGCGGTCCCTCAAAGAGCAATTCGCGTATAAACATAGTTTGGCCACACTCATACACACGACATATTAGTAGTATAACATTTGCATGTCATGTGTGTATGCAGTCTACTTTAGATTAGAAAATTCTTTATTGCACAATAAGCATATTTGTACAAAGGCGAGCTTAATACTAATGAGTATTTTCATCCAGCTAACCTTGGGTTATATGGATAGTAGTGACCGGAGAGAGTTATAATAAATAAATTATCATATAAAATCGCATCATATAAGTTAAAACAAAAAAAAAATACTTATCAATATATCGAATGGATAACATAAATACTTAGAATACACATTATAATGATATACCTAAATATATATATATATATATATATATATATATATATATATATATATATATATATATATACATACATACCGGCATATATAAACTACAAAAATATACCTATATAGGAGTATTACTCTGAAGTCCGAAGTGCTTATGGATTCTACTCTTAAACACATCAACTGACTGGGCCTGGCGTATGTATAGGGGCCTGGCGTATGTACTTTAGACCTCGTCTGTATAAAAAATTATCACTTATAACAAATTAATAGATCGCTTTGAAAAATATCACACACATCCTCATTGTAAAATTTCATTAAAATCCATTTTATAAAGTATATTTTTTATTTTCTAATATTGGCTAGTTGCATTGCAACGTATCAATTGCTGCACATACTGGCTGGCTAAAATTCCACAGAGCTATAAAATTAATTAATTAAATGAACGAAAATATCACGCCAATTTGGGTTCTTTTTTTGTATCTGTTAACGTGGTTGTTTTAAGTTGTTGGAAAATCTATTATAAAATGGATTCATCCAGTGACGAAAATGAGACACTACCTACGGAATAATTTCGAAATGAAGCAGAAATTATAGTACAAAATTAGTTGCCGCTAAAATATCGAGCGCTATACCTGAAAACATACAATTTGTTCTGCGAATGGAAAACTACGAATGGCGTCTATTCCTTTTCTTATTCCGTATTTCTTAACTGTTTCTCGGAATTAACCAAGATTAATAAGCCTTTCTTCGCGCGGGTGTCGTAAAAGGCGACTAAGGGACACAAACCGGGGGGTAGGCAGCAGCGCACCCTGCAGTTCAATTCCACCGAACTGCGATCCCCAACCCGCATGCCCAGCGTGGGGATTATGGACATTACCCCCCCTGAGAGCACAACGTGGCGCTCTTTAGGGGAGGGCTATGTCCAGCAGTGGACTAGTATAGCCTGACGATGACGATGAACAAGCCTTTGACACTTTGGAGCATAATTCTATCTAAAGGCTATAGTGAGTATCAAACACAACATTGATAGGTATTTCAAACTATATTTATTTTCTCGCAGTCAATAGCAAAAAATTGAGTACGCTGTACTCCGTAGTACGCTGTAACCGCATTCGCTGTTCTCGTGATTCAAATTGGCCCTTCGAATTAAATCCCCTTTTTTATGATAAGGTTGTCTGGAAGAAATAGCTTTTAGCAATAAAGCCGCCAATCGTACTTTGTATCGCTCTCAAGGATTATATAATATGTGCTCTGGTGTTCAATAAAGAATATTCTTATCTTATCTTAATCCACTAATTTAATACCCTCCATTATCTGTATTTATCAGCTTCATGCATTTGTATTGTCTTTTTGGAAATAAATTATTTACTTCTCACTTCTTCCTGGGGCTGGAGACCTATGTCCAGCAGTGAACCAGTACGGGTGATTGATTGATTAAATATTTTTGAGCAGGTACCGACTACTAATAATCCAAGAAGCATTTGTACGACTTCGCTCACTACCACGCTATTCACAGTAGCTTCGGTCATTGAGTAAATGCGATAACAGCTGTGACAACCGAAACTGGACTCTAGTTGGCATGTTTTGGATACAATTTCAATCACCACGTCACTATTGATCGGTAGTCGAAAGCGGAACGGATGTCAAAAGGCAATCGGTGTATTTGCGCCATTTGTTGGGGTTAAATGAAGTCACAAGGATTTGGGTGACACCTTTGTGTTTTTTTTTAGGTTATGTCGACGGAACATAAACCTTTAGATAAGCTGATATCGGGGTATTTTGACGCGCACCGTCCTGACAGCTTAGTCGGCCTAGCCCACAGGAAACATAAGTCAATGCGTGCATGCGCAACCAACTGCGGGTTTCCTCACGACGTTTTCCTTCACAGTTAACGTAAAAAACAAAACAATTCATCCAAAACAATCTCCCAGGCACTGAAGCGTCCGAATGGTTCCATCTAGTGTGAGTGAAGGTGCCAGGACACTGTATAAATCAACTCCTTAGATAGATGCAGTCTATTTATCCATACTTATCCAATTTAGTAAACAAGATTCTAGAAGAAGACACATTTGATGCCAAAACTAGATATTTTCTCGCACGTTGATAAACTTCGTTTATAAAATTGGCAGCGTGTTATCTAAAATAGTGTCCCAGGTTAAATATTAGTGTCCCAGTGGGAATATGACAGATTTCGACTACAAAGTCTACTTTAGCGGTAGAATCTTGTTTACTAAAATGGACAAATAAGAATAAAATAAATAGACTGTAGAATATTCTATGAATATTCCACTACGTAGATGCCAAGTTTTTTTTTTGATGCCATATAAGCTATTACTTTTATTTTAAGTATAGATGTAAAATAAAAAAATAAAATTTAAAATTATTGTGCCGACTTAAGACATCTTGTTTTGATAAATTCGCGAACGATTAGTATCCTCCGCGGATCCGGCACGATATAACTAGAAATCGATACTATTTGGAGGCACTCGTAGAACTCTGTATAATCTAGTTTAAACTGCTTTCATCCAACCAAAACAATAACTCGCTCTGCCCTATAAGTTTAACGGTCTTATTTCCAGTTCCCGCGTCCACTGATGGGCCAGCTAGCTCGACGGCATGGCGGCCTGATCATCCACATCCTGGTAGCAGTGTACACCTTCATCGGACTGGCCATCGTCTGTGACGAGTACTTCGTCTCCAGTTTGGACCGGATCTGTGAAGGTGAGCTGATGGGGCGAATGCTTGAGATGATAAGATGCTTGAGATGCTTGAGAAGATAAGATAAGATGTCACGCTAGCCTTGAAGAGGCTGCGACATAAATTAATGATAATGAAATAAAAATGCGTTATAAAAAAAAAACAAGATATGGTTTAATTAACACTTTTTCAATCTAGGGATGTGGATTAAAAATAGCCCTACACCGGTTTCGATCTCTCTCTAGCGGAACCACGGTCAGGTACTCCCCTGAGCCGACCGGAGACAGTAGAACCGCTCCCCCAACGGCCGTGGACCAAGTGCGGAGAAAGTTTGGCCAACGGGAACGGCGATCTCCTTTTCGGAACGGCGGGAACAGGCACCCCGGGGGTCTTCGGCTCCGTAAAAAGGGAAGTTTGGTCCGGTACTTGGACCCCAAAAAGTGTGGGGAGACCAGAACACAAACGTGATAGTAAACCACGGCTTTCTTTAAAGAGAAAATTAATTAAATTGACTCGCGGCCGTTAGAGACGGCGGTGACGACTGGCGATACAAACAAAGAAATGCGCACGCGCAGGCTCGCCGATGGACCGGAGGCAAAATGGCGCGGGCAGCGGTCGAGAGAGGGGACGCGCTGTCCGGCTCCACGTAATAAGTGGTTTTAGAGATGCGCAGTCGACAAATGCGTAAACCGTTTTAGTTTGAGCTTCCTTAGTTTTAGTGCCCATATAGAATGTAAGTTATTTAATAGGTTTTATCCAACTTATTTAAATAAAAAAGTTGCTATAAAATAATAACGTTACAAAGAATATTCTTTATTGTACACTGGAAAAACAACAAATACAAAACAATTGCAAATATATGTAGTAAAATTGGCGGCCTTATTGCTAAATGCAATTTCTTCCAGACAACCTTACGATGGAAAGTTACTGAAGGAAATTAGAAAGACGGGTAGCCAGTGCAAATTTGAATATTGATACATACTTAAACTTAATAATAATACACTTACATACCGTTACTTATATACTTAAACTTATAATTTATTATAAACATACATATATCTTATAATAAAGTCTTTACGTCTTTTTACTTTTCACGATGGCACTAACATGCCTAAAGACATGGAGGTTTAATCAAGTTCATCAGTAAATCAGTCAGTATTCTTCTCCGTCTGTCATAGAAAATTATTTTCTACTTCTTGAGGCATTACCGCAAGAGTGTGATTTTTGTTTTACAAGCTCAATCGATCGTTTTATTTACTTGAACATGGGTTACATAGATTTTACAATAGAATTATAGGCCAACTTCTTCTAAACTAATTAGCTTATAAGCTATTATTTATCAAATAATATTTGTTCTTAATTTAATGGTTCTGCTGCGTGTAAACCTAACCAACCATAATACAAGATCTACCTAGCTTGGTTTCTAATGTGATAGAAAAACCTGTAAACTAGCATAACTTTACACGTATACCGATGTCTGTTGCTCAATAAATATCTTTATCTTTAACCGGTTGATGGTTCCTTATCAATAGAAATACACAGGCTAATAGTAGACAGCGCAGTAGAGAGAGTTTTGAAGATTTCATCTGTTTACTTCCATCATCAGATCAGCTTGAGGATACCAAATTGTTCCATATACTGACGGTGATGAACGCTTTCAGAGTTCCAACTGGCCCCAGACGTGGCCGGAGCCACGTTCATGGCTGCTGGAAGCTCCGCTCCCGAGCTCGCCACCGTCATCATTGGGGTCTTCTGCGCTCAGGATGACATAGGTAAGTTGCTTGGACAAAAACTAGATGTTCCATGTTAAGGTTGTCGCGTACATTATAGTGAGTGGCTACTAAAAAGGTTAGTCACGGCCTGAAAGTGGCTAAATCTCTGTTACTACATTCTTCAATTTAAATAATTGTAGAAGAAGAAGAATTTTTTGCCGTTTCACATTTTGGAAAAGACACATTTCAAACCAGAAAAAATCTTCGTTATCATACACTTTATTTATTTATCGATACATACTTTTATTGCACTTAGATTAGTGATGGACTTCTCTCACTGCCTCCAATCTACCAATGTCCAGCTACCTATGCAGGCCAGCATAGGTAGCTGGACATGACGCGAGTCGCGACTTTCCGCTAACCAAGACCAAAGATAACACCACAAAACGCTAGCGCCACGCCGCGATGCCAAAAATACCAAGCTGCATAGGTGCATTCACATACTTAATGTTGCCACGACATTCGTAAACCGGTGGGCAGCGACTGAAAAGTAGGAGCCGAAGATCGGGCTCAGTGGCGTGTGTTGCGCGTGAAGCCTATGTCTAACAGTGGACTGACATCGCTGAAATGAAATGAAAAGGTTTTATTAAAAGTAGCGCAGAAACTGCGGCTTAATGAAAGCCACAAGTTAAACTAGATGTCTATTTCAAAATCTAGATGGATCGATATCGATATCAACCCTTGTAGGTCCCCACTGCAGGGCCACGGGTCTCTTCCTGCATCGCAGGAAGGTTAGGCCATACTCAACCACGGGGACCACGTCCGGGTTGGTGGAGGATTGTAAGAAAGTGGCGGGCCTTGCTGTCAAAAGTTATCAAGCCGCCCATGAGGCCTCTGACATGGCTTAACGACTGGCATTACATGACAGCCGGTACCAACGGCTTAACGTTACGAAGGGCGGAAGCACTCTGAAAAATGCCACTAGCGAGGTAACGGGACGGGCACACATCCTGCACCCGACCGCCTCTTTTGTTGCTTAACTCAAGTTAGGAAATATTGTAGGCTTGAGAGCGCTTCAGACATTTTTGAGAAAAATGGACAAAAACCTGCAGGCAACATTGTGTTGATGAACTGTTGATACATCTTTAGCTTTAGACGATCCTTGGTGCACCTGCTCCAATGCCCATTGTGCCCTCACACCTACTCTGGAGGACCTAACAGAGGCCAACACTGCTGCAATTGCAGTAGCCAACTATTGGGCAGGAAAAATATAGGCTGGTCGAATCGCTGACACGAAAAGAAGAAGAAGAAGCTTTAGACGGCCTCGGTGGAGCAGCGGTTTGGCACGCTGACTGTAAAACCGAAGGTGTCGGGTTCGATCCCCGGCCGGGTCAAACTAGGAAACGAACTTTTCTAGTTTGTCTCGGGTCTTGGATGTTATCTGTGTATTTATTGTATTAAATCTATCGTCGAGTTAGCACCTATATCATAGGTTATTTAGTTGTACTTAGTATAGGGCTAACGAGATCTGTGTAATATGTCCATGAATATTTACCACGTCGTCCTCTCCCTCGACCCAGGCGTCTCCGGCGTGATCGGCTCGGCGGTGTTCAACATAATGTTCGTGATCTCGGTGTGCGCGCTGTGCGCCGGCACAGTCTCGCACCTCAACTGGTGGCCGCTTTGCCGCGACTGCTTCTTCTACGCCATCTCCATTCTCGTCATGCTGTGCACCATCGCCAATGGATATGTGTCCTGGTCTGTGTCTGGTCTCGTTATGTCTTTATTTAGTAAAATACGGAGCACAATCTTACACGAGCATAAAATCTGTGTCTTGCTGTTCTAATTTATGTCTTGTCTTTCTGGTAGCTGGTATCAGATTGCAGTTTAACATTGTAATTGCAAATTTCTTTACACCATTTTATTTTTAATTTTGTTTAATTCTGTCTAACATCAAAATTTAAAATTACGTCACCCATTTTATTGATTGCCCTCATATTTAGCTTTACTACTCCATATCTTGACTAGACCAGACTATTAAATTTTCCTTTACCTGATTTTTATCCAGTTTTCTGTTTATATTACAAATAAAATAAACAAACACATTTAAACAAAGGACAAGATTGAAGTCGTTCCAGTTTTATTTTTTATTAAGAGTTTAAGAATATCACAACATTATTATTTTTGAGGTTGGCCGAGGACAGAGGGTAGTGGCGTGCCTTAAGGAGGCATGTGTCCATCAGTGGACGAGTACAGGTTAATTATTAAGTACAGTTCCTAACCTTACCCAACCGTTTTAAAAAAAAACCTATTTAGAGGCTTAAAATTCCACCCATGCCGGGACTCGAACCAGCGACCTCTGGCTAACCATACCAGCGCTCTCCCAACTGAGCTAATGAGCGACTTACCGGCTTCAGTGAAATTTCGAACCTGTTTACAATACTCTCTGTATTACGTACAACCCAACCTAATAAACTTGAGTTTCTGACCTTACTTTCTCGGGGTTCGTTAGCGAGTAATCTAACGATCTTGCAGTTGCTGAAATACCATAACCTTCTTGCAGCTCCTAACCTAAGCTAACCTAATTATAAGTAAAGCAAAACTGAGTTATTTCGAAAAAAGTTAACCTCCCATTCCTGTAGTTTCTCCGCTAAAAATATATCTTATCATAAAAGACAATTTAGAAATCTCAGGTCTAAATAACAGACTCGCCTGAAAGTAGCTGAAACATTACTGGTAATTTCGCACCTACCTACCTAACAATATAAATTAGTCCTATTGTAGCAGATTTCGTACAACCGATTACCTTATTCCATAGCAAGGCCTAAAAGCCCAATTTAAGACTTGAGCGTTACTCTTGAGTGAGCTTATGCCTTCCCGTTCTGTAGGCCGGAAGCGCTGTTCATGCTGTTCATGTATGGCGTGTACTGCGTGGCGCTCCGCTTCAACAGCCAGCTGGAGGCGTGGGCGCTCACGCTGCCGCTGCCCTTCAAGCTGCCCACGAGGGAGGAGCAAGCGGCTCTCGTCACCTACAAGTAGGTCCTTCGGCACTTGAGGATTTTATTTTATATTCTATTTTATTCCGTTCCGTTCCGTTCTATTCCATCTATTCCATTCCATTTTATTTTTACACAGATATATAGAAATACGTAATCCCGTGAAGTTTCGACTCATAATTATTGCGAAAGTTAACAAGGACAGATTATAATTAATTAAAAAATTAATAGAATTAACAAATTGAACCAACTTATCAGGCGGAATTAAATCATTTAAAATAACATCGAATTAATCTCAAAAATCAACATAGAGCTTGAGCACCAAACATCCACTGCTCAAAAATAAGACAACAATGCAATTACATATACATTTAATGTTTTTATTACATTTCAATTTAAGTTACCACGAGAAAAAATTATTTCAGCGTAAATAATTTACAATCAGTTTGTTGAATGTCAATGTACAACCCTGTCAAAGTCAATTTCTTATACGTCAGGCTTGAAGCGCATAATGTGGCAATGTAGTGCATGCGACTCTACAATGTCACACTCAATGACACAGGGTATCCTAGTGTGAGGCCAGAAGCAATGTTGGCTTTTGGTCGTATCCTTCCGAATTTGTTCGGACTTTCGCGCTACTTTCCCGAGTTTCAGGCTTCCGTCCTTACTTTGTCTAGATCTAAGAAAGATTTATTGAAAGACTTTATTGTAGATGAAATTACAGAGATATTTCTTAAGCCAAGAGAATAAACGCGTAACTTGACACGTAGAGCTAATTTGGTGAGACCGAAGGGTCAGATTAAAAGCTAGCCATAGGGTCCATAAAAATATACATTATCTGTTATTTAAGATCCTACCAAACTTATGGCTGCAATAAAGTACCTATTGAGAATTTTTTTCAGGATCGTGCCAAGTGATACACCTTGATCTCTGCATATCCCTAATATTTTGATATTAAAATTTTCACAAGTTCATATTTACACACAAAAAGTGCGTACAAATGTATGGATTTTCAGGTGAATGTGAGGATTTTTTGTACCACAATCAGTACATTTGTATAGTTAGTTATACGTTAGGTTGTTTGATAGAGAGCGCTTCAGAGCGATATCATTTTTGTAGATAAGGTTGGTACAATAAAGAGATCTAATCTAATCTACATTTTATGGTGTGCAAGTTATTCAAATTGGTTTCGTTCGTCAGGAGCGCGGGCGGGGCGCCCGCGGCCCCGCAAGCTGGGGACAACCAGTACGCCGCCATGGAGGGACAGACCAAGGAAACCCCACTGCAGTCAGGTCAGTGTCGATATCATCACTTGCATGTCCCCAGGCTGGGGACAACCAGTACGCCGCCATGGAGGGACAGACCAAGGAAACCCCACTGCAGTCAGGTCAGTGTCTATATCATCACTTGCATGTCCCCAGGCTGGGGACAACCAGTACGCCGCCATGGAGGGACAGACCAAGGAAACCCCACTGCAGTCAGGTCAGTGTCGATATCATCACTTGCATGTCCCCAGGCTGGGGACAACCAGTACGCCGCCATGTAGGGACAGACCAAGGAAACCCCACTGCAGTCAGGTCAGTGTCTATATCATCACTTGCATGTCCCCAGGCTGGGGACAACCAGTACGCCGCCATGGAGGGACAGACCAAGGAAACTCCACTGCTGTCAGGTCAGTGTCGATATCATCCCTTGCATGTCCCCAAGCTGGGGACCACCAGTACGCCGCCATGGAGGGACAGACCAAGGAAACTCCACTGCAATCAGGTCAGTGTCGATATCGTCCCTTGCATGTCCCCAGGCTGGGGACAACCAGTACGCCGCCATGGAGGGACAGACCAAGGAAAACCTGCTGCAGTCAGGTCAGTATCATCCCTTGCATGTCCCCACTGGCTGTGTTGTGTCGGCCTGGAGAACAGCACCAAGCCAAATTCTTCCCGCGTTTGTCGTAAAAGGCGACTAAAGAATACAAACCGGGGGCTGGGCAGCAGCGCCCCCTGCAGTACAATTCCACCAAACTGCGATCCCCAACCGGCATGCCCAGCATGGGGATTATGGGCAATTATGGCACAACCTTGCGCTCATTAGGGGAGTGCTATGTCCAGCAGTGGACTAATAAAGCCTGAAGAAGGAGATAAGAAGATGTCCCCACTGCTTGGGCACGGGTCTCTTCTCTATTGCAAAGTACTATGGAGGCCTATACTATGAGCCTACTAGCAGAGTGTGGATTATAGTAAAATGCTGAATATCTGGCACGGTTGATATATTTTCTGCGTCACACATCACAACAAACAATGGTAACTTCGATATCGATATCAACCCTTGTACATCCCCACTGTTGGGGCACGGGTCTCTTCCTGCATCGCAGGAACGTTAGGCCATATGGTAACTTAGCGATATTTAAATCGGTGTCAGTCATGTATCGGGATAGGATTACACCCGGCCAATATAGTAATTATTATTATTATTTATTAGTTACTCCAATATTCTCCACCACGGGGGCCAAGTCCGGCTTGGTAGAGGATTGTAAAACAGTGGAGGGCCTTACTGTCAGAAGTTGTCAAGCCGCCCATACGGCCTTGGCGTATGGCCCAGGCCATACGGGCCATCGACTGGTCAGGTCAGTGTCCTTACCCGTAAATAGTTTGAGGGTTTTTGCGATTTAATACTAATAAAAATAAAATGTATACGACTTTGAAAATAAGGTAGTGAGGTAGTAAGTAAAAATCTGCTGTGTGGTGTCGGCCTAGAGAATAGCACCAACCCAATTCTGCCCTCGGGTGTCGTAAAAGGCGACTAAGGGACACAAATGGGGGGGGGACTAGTATAGCCTGACGATGAAGTAAAAATCTAAAAGAATTATACAATTGGTGAAGTTATTTTTACTCGTTTAATTCAATATCCGGGCTCGTAAAATACGTTTTTTTCTATTATTATATTTTGATTTTTCATTTCCCATCAAAAGCATGTGTTTGAATAACATATCGTTTTAAAAAAAGCCTTTTCTGACCAACCCCACACTAGTGCGATGCTCCGCATGTGCAAGTTCAGGCCAAGATAACAAATTACATATACTCGTATGTTCCGAATTATAATACAAAATAAGCTACTTAAGCTTAACATAAGCTCGTCAATAGATCGCTTGACATCAATGGGTTATTATCATATCACTCTTTAGCCTCAGAGCCAGCAACCGCCCTCAAAGATTCTTTCGCTTATTCCAAGTTCCAACATCTAACAATAACGTGCCTTACAATGGACCCATCTCTCAAATGTGTCGTTTCTACAATGATCTGAGCAATGACTGACATTAACCATTAAACATTCCAAGCTTTCAATAAATTGGTATATACAAAGTCAGTATAGTTGATTTGTTATTTAGTTTAATTTAATTATCATTTCCGTAACACCAGCTCATTAATGACGTAAGTTTAATTTATATAAATGCTGTGCTTACCTGTAAGTGGTGCATACGCGTAATTTTATCTTCCTGTAACTCTTTTGTACCATGTTCTGTATATACGCTGCTGTTGTGCCTAATAAAATAATAATATATGTATTGTAGGGTAAAGTGCAAGATTCTCAAGATTCCAATTTTTATATAAACAGGATCTTTGACACTGTGTTAAGTTCGTCAAAGATCTTCTATCGATATACGCAGTTGGCATTGGACGTCGCTGATTCGCAAAATTCACGCAAAATATAATCACCACTATGCCAAAAGCTTTCGATCCCTTTCACGTACTGTTACACAACATGTGTGTCGTGTTTCACAGCTGACGGGACGTACGACAATGCTGCGTACAACGCAGATCCCTTGCAGCAGCAGTGGGACCCCAACAGCAGCTGGGACCCCAACCAGTCTTGGGACCAAGGCGCGGTATGTATCATGAATTAAAACAATCGAGTTAATAATAATATTAAAATAGTGTATTTAAAAACCTATTTAGAGGCTAAAAATTTCACCCATGCCGGGATTCGAACCCGCAACCTCTGGCTATCCGTGCCAGCGCTCTACCAATTGAACCAGTGGGCGACTCACGGCATCAGTGAAATTTCGAACCTCTTTACACTATTCTCTGTATTACGTACATAGTGTATTTGTAAAATGATAAACCCATTATGTCCACACCGACGGGCACGGGTCTCTTCCCTGAGAAAGGTATAGGTCACACTCCACCACGGGGGCCAAGTCCGGATTGGTGGAGGCTTGCAAGACTAGTGGCCGGTCTTACTGTCAGAAGATTTCAAGCCGCCCTACGGCCTCTGACTTGGCTTAACGACTGCCATCTATCGACGGCAGCCGGCACCAACTGCTTAACGTGCCTTGCGAAGCACGGAACCGCTCGAAAAAATACCACTAGCGTTAGTCATAGGCGGTCACCCATCCATACACTGAACGCGCCCTATGTTGCTTAACCTCCGTAATCGTTTAAGATCAGTCAGGCAGCCGGGGCTACGAGCAATTCTCATCATTTGTTTGTATAGTCTACAATGTTTATCTTAAGCTCTCCTCTGCGCGTATAAAATACGCCGTGTGCTTAGGCTCTTAAATGTAGTGCAGTAACAATTTACCATAACAATTTACCAATTTACCCATAACGTGTGCCATTAACTCTCTTAAATGTAGTGCAGTAACAATTTACCATAACAATTTACCAATTTACCCATAACGTGTGCCATTAACTCTCTTAAATGTAGTGCAGTAACAATTTACCATAACAATTTACCAATTTACCCATAACGTGTGCCATTAACTCTCTTAAATGTAGTGCAGTAACAATTTACCATAACAATTTACCAATTTACCCATAACGTGTGCCATTAACTCTCTTAAATGTAGTGCAGTAACAATTTACCATAACAATTTACCAATTTACCCATAACGTGTGCCATTAACTCTCTTAAATGTAGTGCAGTAACAATTTACCATAACAATTTACCAATTTACCCATAACGTGTGCCATTAACTCTCTTAAATGTAGTGCAGTAACAATTTCTAACGCTAATAACTGGCTTCCACATGTTACCAAAGTAAGTTAAACTAAGGTTAGTTGTCTATTTTTGAACTAAAACTTTCGTAAGCACAACACATTGTAGACTTTTAGTCCGGATCTACTTACGGGTGTTGTTATATCGGAAAAGTCCGACCAGGTTTCGCTCCTCGCGTCGTCGGTTGCTCGTCTCACACAGAACCGACAACCGACAACGCGAGCTCCGCCTCTGCTCACCATGATTAAGCTCTGCGAATCGGAGCGAAACCTGGTCGGACTTTTCCGATATAACAACACCCGTAAGTAGATCCGGACTAAAAGTCTACAGTTACGAGTAGTTGTCTATTTCAGAATCCAAACTTATGGAACATTTTTTTAATTAGTTAGTTTGTAAAAGATGTGTTTATAGTTTTGTTTGGCTTTTACATAAGATAAGAATATTCTTTATCGTACCTACACCAGAAATTTACATACATAGTTTTTTTCCTTTCTTCATTTCAATATCATAGTTATGTAAGTACTCGTACCACAATTATTTTTTTATATACTAGTACTAGCCAGTAGCATAAAAGAAGCGGTGATAGCGGAGCGGTGTAGAACGCCGGTTTCTCAATCAGGAGGTCGTGGATTCAAACCCATAACGTGTACCATTAACTCTGTTTTCTAAGTTATGTACATTTCTGAAATTATAGTAACAATATCACTCGCTGACTGCGAAGGAAAACATCGTAAGGAAACCTTAGTGTCTGAAGTGTTAACGTACCTTAGCGCTTGCTACGTACAATGACCCGACTATGAGGCTAAGTGCGGAAATCTCAGGCCTAAACTCAGATTTTTTATTCCGTAGAATTATGATATTTGCTAGTGATTGTGTTGTGTGAACTTGTGTGGAAGTTATTATTATTATTAAAAAAGCTCTCCAGCGAAAAAGGAAAATATTTGACACATTTGAGGGAAACACTGCTGGGGCACGAGTCTCTTTCTGCATCGCAGTAAGGTTAAGCCATACTCTACCACGGGCTCAAGTCCGGGTCGGTCGAGCCAAGTCGGGGTTGGTGGAGAAGAAATCAAATGCTTGATATTATTTATGTTTTATTTACTTACAAAAGTCAAGAAATGATGGCTGTCAGAATTCTACGGAATAAAAATCTAAGCATACCAGGCCACTCAGAAAGTTTTTCGAAAAATTTTTTTTATTTATAAGACACTGGCCTCTTGTAATTGTTTTGTAAACGTCGATTATTTAACAGTAAAAATACTTCTGTTCGATTTTCAAATTTCCCTCCGCATTTTTTGAGAGCCAATTCAAATTTTCTTGTCTCATAAAAAAATGGATCTACATCGAGAACATTTTCGTGCTATGATTTTTTACGATTTCAAATGTGGCTTAAAACCTGATGAGTCATTTGATCGACTTCGAATTACTTTTATGGATGAAGGACCTTCAAAAGCAACCATCAAACGCTGGTACAGCGAGTTCAAACGCGGTCGTCTTAAATAATTCAAGAAAACGGATGAATTACGTACGAAGACATTCAGCATACCCTGCAAATTGGTTCAGGAAGTGTTCACAAGATTTTGCACGAGCACCTTCGCGTAAGTAGAATAGTTTCCCGCTGGGTGCCGCACAACCTCACCGAAGCTCAGAAGCAGGCCCGTGTGGATTGGTGCCGTGATATGTTACAAAAAATTGATGCTGGCTCGTCACGGTGCGTTTACGACATTGTGACAGGTGACGAATCCTGGATTTATCAATATGATCCAGAAATAAAGCGTCAGTCGACAGTTTGGCTGTTTCAAAATGAACCAACGTCTACGAAAGTGAAGCGATCGAGGAGCGCAGGAAAAATTGTGATCGCTAGTTTCTTCACTTTGACGGGGCACCTAATTTCAATTCTATTTCGAAACCAAAGCAGCATCAACGCTGAATGCTGCTTTGCATTCTAGCATAAAATGCCTGCCAGAAGTTTTTTCTGAATTGAGCAACAAGCGACCGCACACTGGGCTCCGTGGGATCCTTCTTCACCACGAAAACGCGCCCGCGCACTCTTCAATCAAAACGAGGGACTTCGGACTCCACACCGGTCAGAGTCTTAGCACACCCTCCTTACAGTCCTGATTTGGCTCCGTGTGACTTCTTTCTATTCCATAAAATTAAAAATCAGCTCAAAGGGATACATTTTTCGTCGCCGGAAGACGCGCTAGCAGCGTTTGAGAAGGCCGTGGAAGAGGTGTCTGCGGAGGACTGGAAAAAATGTTTTGAAAAATGGTTCAGACGCATGAAACTTTGTATAGAGGCTGGTGGAGAGTTCTTTGAAAAGATTTAATAAAAATATTTTTTTCATTGAAGTTAGTTTTTTAGTTTCTCAAAACTTTCTGTGTCCCACGTACCTAACTTTCTAGCCAGTAACATAACCGCTCCATCCTCAGCAGCAGCAGCGCCCGGCGGCCCCGGCGGCGTCCGACGGCTGGGACACGGGCGCCTCGTGGGGCGAAGCGCCCCGCGCCGCGCCCGCGCAGCCCGAGGCCCCGGCCCAGGGCACGCAGAGCCAGCAAGTCGTGCCCACCATCAACGCGGTAAGTGTACTTTACCACTGCACTCAGACAATTGTGACTCTGCCGATGATTTTTCCTTTGACGTTTAACTAGCGATCCGGACAGGAAACAGGACAAAAGCCTGTCCCTAGTTTATGATTCATCCTAATTTAGTTATACAGGGCGTCTCAAAGTTATGGGCCATGAAGGGAAAGTACCTTACATACTTGGATGCATGCCGCTATTACAATCTGTTATCACTGGAGGAGAGGCGTACTCTTTCGGACATGAGTCTTTTCTATGATATTGTGAGTGGGAGGCTGGATAGCCCGCAGCTTTTAGCTGGGGTGGGTCTTTGGGCGCCGCCAAGACGGACACGTCACACACAGTGCTTTAATATTCCCACGCATTCAAATAACTATAGTAATAATGCTGTATTAACCCGTCTGCCTAGGACATATTGTAAAATTTTTGCTGATTTCGATATCTTTGGTGGATCAAAATCTAGTTTCAAAACGAAAATAAGAAAATTCTTACTAGATAACGTAGACCCTTGATATATATTTGTGTGTATATAAGTATATGTATATGTATGTAAATATGAATATGTTTATATTACGTATGTAGGTGTATGCATGTGCGCATGTGAGGGTGTGTGTGTGTATGTATGTATGTATGTATGTATGTATGTATGTATGTATGTATGTATGTATGTATGTATGTATGTATGTATGTATGTATGTATGTATGTATGTATGTATGTATGTATGTATGTATGTATGTATGTATGTGTATACGCGCAATATCCTACACACATTAGGTGATATGAGTTGATTCACTGAATTTGTACAATGTCGTCCTCTTTAGTTCTAATTACAAGCAGCCGCATTCCAGTGTTTTCTATCCCAGAAAGATTATCTCTGGGATGGAAAATATTGGAATCATTTATGTCAATGAACGATGTCTTCTTTTCTATATAAAGGGATCATTAATAAATTTTAATTAAAAAAGTACGTAAAATACAAAAAATGCATATGTTAACTACATTAAGATAATTTTGTTATGTAAATTCTAATGTTATTCTGATTGTCAGCGAAAACCTGTTATTGGCTTTAAATCTAATTCATCTTATTCTATGTAAAAATGCCTCGTGTATAAGCTGTTGGTTTTCCAATAAACAATAAAACAAATAAATATCGTAGATAGGGTATTTTGCTGAATGAAGACTTTATGTTATTTTTAAAAGTTAGTAATTCTGCATTCAAAGATTTTCTAAAAATTACTTGCCTTGTCTGGGAATCGAACCGACTTAAATTTAAAAAAAAAACATCCCTACTTTTATGATGCCAATCGAAATAATGGCCAAAAACTAATAACTCTTTTTAAGTAACATAGTATTTTAAAAGAAAGGAACAGCGTGAAATAATCATTTTAATCAAATTAAAAACATACATGAAACTGCCGTAGTCAATTAAGTTTAAAATGAAAAATGAAAATCAACAACAGGCAGCGGACTTATTAAAAGATTGGCGATTTGCGTAAGACAAGACGGATCACATTTTGAGCATTTAATTAATTAATTTACAAAAAATTACTTACTTAATTGACTACGGCAGTTTCATGTATGTTTTTAATTTGATTAAAATGATTAATTTCACGCTGTTCCTTCTTTTAAAATACTATGTTTTTAAAAAGAGTTATTGTTATTTGGCCATTCTTTCGATTCGCATCATAAAAGTACGGTGTTTTTTTTACATTTAAGTCGGTTCTATTCCCAGACAAGGCAAGTAATTCTTAGAAAATCTTTGAATGCAGAATTACTAACTTTTAAAAATAACATAAAGTCTTCTTTCAGCAAAATACCCCATCTACGATATTTAAGGTACTTTCCTTCCATGGCCCATAACTTTGGGACGCCCTGTATATTAAACGGGTCTAATCGCGATTCAAATCGGGTCCAAAATATTCACTCAGCAGCTTGGCAAGAGCCACCTGACGAAGCTTGAAACGCACGAAGGACCGTATTGTCGAAGCCGGAGACTTCGGCCGGGATAGAGGATTTCTATCGTCGATTATACGCTGCACATGCCCCTCGTTCCCGACGAGACGACCACGATTCCAGAGCCACCCTGACACGCCACTACACCAACGAACTGCCTGCTAGCAGTCAAGACGAGATCGTGTTAGCTCTGAGACAGCTTAAAAATGGAAAAGCTTCCGGTGAGGACGGAATAACATCAGAGCTTTTGAAAGCTGGAGGAGCCCCTGTTATACAGGAATTACAGAAGCTCTTCAAAGTCGTCCTTCACTGTGGGAGAACTCCAAAGGCGTGGAGCAGGAGTTTGGTGGTGCTCTTCTTTAAGAAGGGTGACAAAACCTTTCTTAAAAATTACAGACCCATCTCACTCCTGAGCCACGTATATAAGTTGTTTTCACGAGTGGTCACGAATCGTCTCGCCAGGAAACTTGACGAGTTCCAACCGCCGGAACAGGCCGGGTTTCGCGGAAGATATGGCACAATAGACCACATTCACACAGTGAGGCAGATTATACAGAAGTGCGAAGAGTATAATCAGCCCACGTGTCTGGCCTTTTTGGATTATGAGAAAGACTTTGACTCTGTCGATACCTGGGCTGTTCTGGAATCCTTACAGCGATGCCAAGTAGACTATCGTTATCGAGAGAAGGCCTGTACCCTGCAGTTTGACGTTTATAGGCTATATAATTTATTTTTTTTTCCTATAAACGTCCCATTGCAGGGCACAGGCCTTCTCTCAGAAAGAGGCTTAATAACCCCGCATGCTCATCGCGTATTTGCAATTTCGAGCGCTGAGTTATTTGAACACCTCAGACACTCAGACCTCATCATCATCAACCCATTATGTCCCCAACGAGGGGTACGCGTCTCTTCTCTGAAGAGAAAACCATCGTGAGGAAATCCTTATGTTAGTTAGCATTTGCTAAGTGCGGAAATCTTGGGTCTAACTGGAACGCTGATTTCTATTGTGCCCATGTAGCGGTAGTCCGGTGAAGAGATCATTAATCTTCAACCCATTAATTCCCCACCGAGGGGCACTGGCCTCTTGCCCGAGGAAGGAATTGGCCCTACTCCACCACGGGCGCCAAGTCCGGATTGGTGGAGGCTTGCAAGACTAGTGGCTGGTCTTACTATAAGGAGTTTTCAAGCCGCCCTTAGGGCTCTGACTTGGCTTAACGACTGCCATCTATCGACGGCAGCCGGCACCAAGTGCTTAACGTGCCTTGCGAAGCATGGAACCGCCCGGAAAAATCAGATCTCACGAAATCCGGCCTTGAAATCTCATTGAAATAATTTTATCCATTTCAGCCGGCCGCTCCAGCCTATTACAAGGCCAAGGAATACAACCCCGACACTGCCATCGACCCGCTTCTAAAGCCTATTGGAGCTAGTAAGTATACGAGTATAACCTCAGAACTCTATCTATCTATCTATATGTATAATAGGAAATTACACAGTACCTACAATAGAGAGTTGTTTATCCACTTACTAAAAAACTTAAGAACTGATTGAAACACAACTTCTGGAACTAATCAAATTAAATATACATTCTACTAGGAATGAAGAATCATAATATTGCGATGTAGGTCAAAGTGGCTTCTATTGATGGAAATAAGAACTAAAGAAGTATCAATTCTGGATGATCTGGAAAAGCTGTTAGACAACGTGTTCTCTATCTCTAACATCTTTCTAATAACTTTCATGTCCTGTATCTATACAGGCCATGAAAGTCGTCTACTGTTGGGCCAAGTTATGGTCTAACGAGCCTTGCTTATGTTTACTCTTCGGCTTATCTCTCTGCGCCATGAGCCTTTGGATGTCATCCGTCAACCATGGCACAGGTGGGCGTTTCATCCACCTGTGAACCGGGCGGATAGGGGCGTGTTTATCGTGGAGACCGTTACCAGTGAATTGAAACTATCGTGTTGTCTATTTTGCGGAGATCCCTTAACCTGACACTAGTCCACGCTCTCAGCAATATATAGTAGATAGATAGTGTGTAGTATCAGGGGGTTTCCAGGGCTCCTTCAATAATTTATTTTATTGGATAAAATACAAAACGGTTTATTTCGAGATACGTTCTATTCGAATAAGTAAGTATAAGTGACATAGGTGGGGATATTTTAGTTCATATTTTTGATAATAGATGGCGATACAAGTTGCGTCGATGTAGATCTCCAACAGGTGTCGCTAGGTGTAAAGTCTTAGAGACTAGTTGCGCCGACAGATAGATAGCAATGAAACTTAATAAAGTTTGTAAACTTGCGTAATAATATCTAATTATTGTATTGTATTATAACTATTACATATGTACTCTTAGGTTAAGAAATATCTGTGTAATATCCATATTTATGAACAATAAAGTGTTCTCTGTCTATCTATCTAAGTATTTCGTATCTATGGCAAATTTAATTTTGGTTACAAATAAATTCATTTCATTTCATTGCTATCCGCAGACAAGCTGCAGATCGCTTGCTGGTACGTGGCGTACCCGGTACACTGGTCGTGCCGGCACACCATGCCGGACTGCCGCGGCCGCTGGTACCCCATCACCTTCATGATCTCCATGCTGTGGATCTCCTTCTACTCCTACTTCATGGTGTGGATGATCACTATTATTGGTGAGTGACGGGCTTGTTACTTGAATGAACATAGTACCTGCCTAAAGTCTAGCGGTGGCTTCATGATCTCCACGCTAGGAATCTCGTTCTGCTTAATGATGTGGATGATCAGCATTATTGGTGAGTGACGGGCTTGTAACTTGAATAAACATACTACCTGCCTAACGAGGCAGTGGCTTCGTGGTCTCCATGCTATAGATTTTCTTCTACTCCTTCATAGTGTGCTTGATCGCTATTATTGGTGAGAGACGAGCTTGTTACTTGAATGAACATACATAACACCTGCCTAAAGGCAAACGGTATTTCATTTCATTTATTCAGTAAAAATATAAATAGTATGTGAAATAAAAAAAATAAATCTTAAACTAACTTAATTAGGTAACTGTAGCTTCTTTATCTCCATGCTGTGGATTTCCTTTATACTTCATGGTGTGGATGATCACCATTATTGGTTAGTGACGGGCTTGCAACTTGAATGACCATAGAAAACATACTACCTGTCTAAAGCGGTGACTTCATGATTTCCATGCTGTGGATTTTCTTCTACACCTTCTTCATGGTGTGGATGATCACCATTATTGGTGAGTGACGGGCGTGTTACTTGAATGAACATGAGAACGTAGAATGCCGCCTTCTCAATCGGTCGTGGCTTCGAATCTGCTGTATGGTGTGGATGATGAACATTATTGATGAGTGATGGGCTTGTAGCTTGATTGAACATAGAAAACATACTACCTGTCTAAAGGCAAGCGGTGATTGATTGACATGCTGTGGATCTCCATCTACTCCTACTTCATGGTGTGGATGATCACCAATATTAGTGAGCGACGGGCTTGTAACAACCTGTGAAGGGAAGGAACATGAGCGGTGGTAGATCACAGATCAGTGATGGAACGCCTCCTTTTCAATCGGGAGGTCGTGGTCGTTCCAATCCCGGCATGTACCAATGATATTTTTCCTGAATTTTATTTGTGAACTTACAGTAGCAATACCGGCATGGGTGGATTTTTTAGCCTCTAAATAGGTTTTTTAAACTTGTCCTTAGCACGGGTTAGTGCATTTAATAGTAGATTATGCATTAAGGGAATAAAACCATGTATTACGTCATGGGCGGTATATAGAACCCTGAGCGGAGCGAAGGACTCCGAGCTAACTCCCGAGCGCAGCGAGGGAGTTTTTTAACTCCTGAGCGAAGCGAGGGAGTTATGTAGAGTCCTGAGTGAAGCCAGGGGTTCATACCGCCCGAGACTAAGACATGTTTTATTCCAGAGGTGAATACTCTACTTTTCACACCATCTGGGAGACAATAAAAAGACAGGGCTGCATAAGTTGAAAAATATTTATTAAGCTGAGAAATATTGCGTAAATTAACTACAAATTTATATTGACATTAGATACGTTAGTCCAGTTATGTAGTGATATACTGATATTTCTATTTGGTATATTTATGGTGGAGGTGGAGGTACATTGAGTATTTTAGCAACTTAAATTGAATATAACTTTTAAATTCGTATTTGCAATTCGCGCCTTTTTTTCTTTTTTTTATTGGTGTTTCGCGCGGTCACACGACACAGTAGTTCAGAAAAAAAAGAAAAAAGGGGTGAGTTTCGAACAACAATTCGAATTTCGAATTGCAATGCGGGGCTTCTTCATAGTTTTCATGCGAATTTTGACATTCTAAATTCAAATCACTTTATTCCCTAGGGAAATTCTTCATTATTATTGCCCTCGAGAGACAAGGCTATGCTTTACGATGATATTTGACGGTACGTAATAAGGCATTGTCGAGCAGGAGGTGTGAAAATAGTAGATTATGCATTAAGGGAATAAAACCATGTATTACGTCATGGGCGGTATATTGAACCCTGAGCGGAGCGAAGGACTCCGAGTTAACTCCTGAGCGAAGCGAGGGAGTTATGTAGAGTCCTGAGTGAAGCCAGGGGTTCATACCGCCCGAGACTAAGACATGTTTTATTCCAGAGGTGAATACTCTACTTTTCACACCATCTGGGAGACAATAAAATTTTTCTTTTTTTTATTGGTGTTTCGCGCGGTCACACGACACAGTAGTTCAGAAAAAAAAGAAAAAAGGGGTGAGTTTCGAACAACAATTCAAATTTCGAATTGCAATGCGGGGCTTCTTCATAGTTTTCATGCGAATTTTGACATTCTAAATTCAAATCACTTTATTCCCTAGGGAAATTCTTCATTATTATTGCCCTCGAGAGACAAGGCTATGCTTTACGATGATATTTGACGGTACGTAATAAGGCATTGTCGAGCAGGAGGTGTGAAAAGAATATAATCATGTGGGTACAGAGATATCATTCCTATAAACACCTAATTGCAAAGTAGGTACTCGGGGCTGCAAGTGATACAAATTACTTCAGCCTGCCAGCCAGCCTGCCTGTACGTAATACAGTACAGTTTCGTACAGCCTGCCTGTACGTAATACACCCGCGGGAAGAATTGGGTTGGTGCTATACTCTAGGCCGACACCACACAGCAATGTATACGCCTCGCCTCGCCTCACTGCCTGTACGCAATACAGAGATTATTGTAAAGAGGTTCGAAATTTTACTGATGCCGGTGAGTCGCCCATTAGCTCAGTTGGAAAGAGCGCTGGCACGGATACCCTAGAGATATAGGTCGCGGGTTCGAATCCCGGCATGGGTGGATTTTTTAGCCTCTAAATAGGTTTTTTAAGTAGCAATACTACTTGCTAACGATAAAGGAAAACATCGTGAAGAAACTATACCTCGGCGCGTGCTACGTATAATGGCCCAAGTGCCTCATACTTGGGCCATTGTACGTAGCAAGCGCCGAGGTATAGTTTCTTTAAGGGCGGAAATCTCTGGTCCAACTACAACGCTGATTTTTATCGCGGTCACGTTACGGTAGTCCGGTGAAGAAATCATCGATTCGATATCAACCCTTGAACGTCCCTACTGCTGGGGCACGGGTGTCTTCCTGCATCACAGGAAGATTAGGCCATACTCCACCACGGGGGCCAAGTCCGGGTTGGTGGAAGAGATCATAATTTTATTTCTTTATTTCCAAACATTCCCTATCCTTACAGGTGTAACCTAATTCAATAGGGAGATACAATAAGATAAGATAAGACGTTTATAAGCATTCTTGTTGTATGTACATGAGATCACTTAGAAAAATGGTTTCAAACAAGAACCCTGTTAGGGCGCTGCTAACTTAAAATAACTTATTATCAATTATTTATACATGCTTATTTATTATTAAACTACAAACTGTATATAAAACAAAACAAGAACTTAAAATATTTTGTAAATCTAATACCAACAAAAACGAACAGTAGATAAAGGAAAAGAAAAGGACAACGAATGCGAAAGCTATTTAATTTTTTGCATGGTTTTCAAAAAACTCTTGTAAGTAATAATAATATTAATAATAAATATTCATGGACATATTACACAGATCTCGTTAGCCCTATACTAAGTACAACTAAGTGACTTGTATTATAGGTGTTAACTCGACGATAGATTTAATACAATAAATACATGGATAACATCTAAGACCCGAGACAAATTAGAAAAGTTCGTTTCCTAGTTTGACCCGGCCGGGATCGAACCCGAGACCTTCGGTTTTACAGCAGCGTGCCAAACCGCTGCGCCACCGAGGCCGCCTAAGTATTGTATAGAAACTGTTCTTAATTAGATATTATTCTATATATTATTATTATTAACTATATTATTAACAATGTGTACATATCACATATTTCCTTATATCTAACCTAAACCTTTAAATTGGTATGTAACATAGCACATATAATACAGTTTTATAATGTTGCTGTATGTCGCCCTCTCTTTCTCACTCCAGGCTATACCCTCGGCATTCCCGACACGGTGATGGGGCTGACGTTCGTCGCCGCTGGTGTCTCAGTCCCGGACGCCCTCTCCTCGCTGGCCGTCATCAAGGAAGGGTGAGGCAAGCTTTGTTGGCAGGCGATATCCCTACTGAATGTCTACAGTCAGTACCTACATAACGAATTTCCGAAGGTTTCTTCAAAAATTTGAAAGTTATTAAACGATATACTAGTATGTTCTAAGGTTAACACGAGAACTATTGACTATATAACACGAGAGTTATTAAATGACTTTAAAAAAAAGAAGGTACCTACTACTCAGTTTGTATCTATAATCTCGCGTTTATCTATTATCTCGATTATCTCGCGTTTGGCTGAATCGATTTTAATACGGTTTTCAGAAAAGTATTTGATACATTTTAGAAAAGGTTTTAGTGTTCTACCAAAATCTGTCCAATAGATCTATAGATCAAAAAATAAAATAATAAATAAAATAATAATTATTATTATTATTACTTAACTATTATATTTTTAATTATAGCACAAAAATGTTAAATAAAACATGACCCCGACTTCAATGAAGTAGGGATTCATCATAATCCTCGTGAAACGGAGACTTTACTTTCGTAAACCATACTTTTTGTTTTATTAATTACATACTCGTAAATCCATAATTCCGGATTCAATTTAATAAATAATAAATAAATATTCCCCACGATGTTTTCCTTCACGCTTAGCTAGTGGTAGGTACCTGGGAATCGAGCTAGTGTTATCTAAATCTTATCTCTTCTTGGGTTATGGTTATGGTTGCCTGGAAGAAATTGCTTTTAGTAATAAGGCCGCCATTTGTGCTGTTTTTATGTAATTTCTGTTACTGTATTTCTGTGTACAATAATAGTAGTTTATGTTGCATAATAAGGGTTCTTCTAACACGAGTGTGTTTTAAAAAAACGATCTGTAGGCGAGTTTTTTATAGTATCACACGAGTGCTAGAAGACCAAGTTATGTACAGTGTAATACACTACTTTATCTACTCTCATACATAAAATAATATTAAACAGAACCAAACTTTGTTTGAATTAAATATTGAAAAGTTTTTTTAAATGTAAAATTTTGGCGCAAACATCGATTGCGCATGCGTGTTGCGTCGCCGAGGACTCGTTCATTGTAACTTCTTTTTTAAAAGTAAAGGTTCGACCTTCTTGGTCCAGCTGGAGGTTGTCTAGGTGCAGTGTTGCCAGATGTACCGCATTTCCGCATTTTTTCCGCTTTTCTGATAGTGGCTCCGCTTTCCGCTTTTTACTAACGCGGTTCCGCTGTTTTCGAAATTGTTTCAAAGTCATGTTCATTCAACTTTCAACAAGTCGGTTTCCATTTGGTGCATACAGACAGTGCACTGTGCGTGCATGCGTGCGTGCGTATGCAGCATGCCACAGATTATAATACTAGTCTATTCACAACAGCAAAGCAAGAATTCGCGCAAATTTTGACCTGGTTATCTGTGCATATTCCGTCTTATTTATAAATTATCATATCCAGGTACGAATAAAAATATAAGACGTAAAAACGGAAAAAGAACAATCGGTATTGTATAATATTATAATAATAAAAATATCCGCTTTTTTCGCTGAAAATCCGCTTTTTTTAAGTACAGGTAGGTACCGCATTTTCAGGTTGCGTATCTGGCAACAAGGTGTATCGTTATGATTAAAAAGTTATTATTAAGATACAGGTGTCCATACAAGACCATTTTGCATAAATGTCCATTTTGTTTTTTGGCCAATGCGTACCTAATGTTTGTCATAAGTAATAAATATTCATGGACATAGGTATTATTACACAGATCTCGTTAGCCCTAAACTAAGTACAACTGAATGACTTGTGTTATAGGTGCTAACTCGACGATAGATATAATACAATAAATACATAGATAATATCCAAGACCCGAGACAAACTAGAAAAGTTCTTTTCCTAGTTTGACCCGGCCGGGGATCGAACCCGAGACCTTCGGTTTTACAGTCAGCGTGCAAAACCGCTGCGCCACCGAGGCCGTCAAATAAGAGTTTTGTCTTCAGTTTTATGATCTTTCTATTACAGTATCAGAGTAGATAAAGAATATTCTGTCTGTCCGCCAGTTACGGCGACATGGCGGTGTCAAATGCGGTGGGCTCGAACGTGTTCGACATCCTGGTGTGCCTGGGGCTGCCCTGGTTCATCCAGACCGCCATCATCCAGCCCGGCAGCCACGTCAACGTCATCAGCAAGGGTGAGCGCCCGCGCCCTCAACAATATCGCTTGGATACACATTAAATATACATTGCTATATTTAATGCACTAACCCGTGCTAAGGACATATCAAAAACCTATTTAGAGGCTAAAAAATCCACCCATGCCGGGACTCGAACCCGCGACCTCTGGCTATCCGTGCCAGCGCTCTTTCTAACTGAGCCAATGGGCGACTCACCGGGATCAGTGAAATTTCGAACCTCTTTACAATCTCTGTATTGCGTACAGGCAACGAGGCGAGGCGTATACATTGCTGTGTGGTGTCGGCCTAGAGAATAGCACCAACCCAATTCTTCCCGCGGGTGTCGTAAAAGGCGACTAAGGGACACAAACCGGGGGGTGGGCAGCAGCGCTCCCTGGAGTACAATTCTACCGAACTGCGATCCCCAACCCGCATGCCTAGCTTGGGGATTACGGGCATTACCCCCTATGATAGCACAACGTGGCGCTCTTTAGGGGAGAGCTATGTCCAGCAGTGGACTAGTATAGCCTGACGACGACGATACATTAAACGGGTCAAATCGCGATTATTTATTTGGTAAAACGTAATTACCTTGTTTCCCGACGTTTCGGCAGCGTTACAGTTGCCGTGGTCATAGTTATACATATATCCGTAATACTACGCTTCTGGACACATCTATTGGCCCACCTTGGATTTTCAGTTTCGTTTAGTCCTAGCTAAAATTTATCGTCAATTTAATCGTCGTCAAAAAATCCGTCGTCTTATTGTCAAAAAAAAAATTTAGGTCGAGCAAAAAGTTTTTATGCAGTTTTGAATCGGGCACATTCATAATTTTATTCAATAGTCTTTAAGTGTATCAGGTTTTAAAACTGCATCAATAGTTTTTGTTCAATCTAGCAATCATATTTAGGTAGGGGCCATCGAAACCTAAGCTCTAAGGTTGGCCAATAGTTGTGTCCAGGAGTGTACATTAACTAGTTATACATTAGACGGGTCTGATCGCGATTATTCATAAGGTAATTACCTACGTTTTACCTAATACCATTGACTTCTAATACGTCATCGCTTTCTGACTCGTGTCATATAAAACTATTTATGAGCATTGCGAATAATTATGAAGAACGATGTATTTATTTAACCACATATATTTTGTGCATGTGATTAAATAATCCTCTCCTATACTCAGCTACACTCTCATAGAGTCTGCTATACTACCCCATACTCTCCCATACTCACCTATACTCTTCCATACTATCAAAAAAATTGGTATATACAAGGGCAGTTTAGTTGATCTGTTGTGTAATTTAATTATCATTTCTGTAACATCAATGCATTAACGATGTAAGCTTAATTTATATAAATGCTGTGCTTACCTATAAGTGGTGTACAAACAGATAATTTTATCTTCCTGTGACTCTTTTGTACCATGTGCTGTATGTATGCTGTTGGTGTGCCTAATAAATTAAATAAAATACTCTCCTATACTCTCCCATACTCCTCTATACTCTCCCAAACTCCCCTTTTCTGTCGTATACTATCCTTTACTCCCCCATACTTTCCTATACTTCCCTATACTTCCCTATACTTCCCTGTACTCTTCTTAACTCCCCTATACACTCCTACACTTCCCTAGTATTCTCATATACTCACCTATACTCTCCTACACTCTCTGCTCTGCTCTTCTCTTCTTCTCAACTCGAGCAAGGAGTAACCGCGGCTATTTTCCAGGTCTGATCTACTCGACGCTGTCGCTGTTCTCGACCGTGATCTTTCTGGTGGTGGCCACGCACGCCAACGGCTGGAAGCTCGACCGCAAGTATGGCGCGATTTTTTATTATTTACATACATTCGTAGCCTCACGCCTGTACCCCAGAGGGGTAGGCAGAGACTGCCACTTGCCACGATCCTGACAGATCACCTTCGCTTCGTCGACGTTCGCAAGTCGTTGCATGCAGGCACTCCGGTTCCGAGTACTTTTTTTATATTCCCCATTGCTAATACATCCCCTATTTGGTCGGTGTATGTCCGCCTGGGACGTCCCTTACCAGCCCTTCCACTCACATTGGCAAAATTATTTACATTACGTTAACTACAAATATTATCAAATCAAATCAAATATTATTTATTGATAGAAACACATTACATACGGCAAGATGTTAAAATACAATACAATATGTACTTACATTTCTACAGTATAATATCCTGACCGGACTCCGGTCAGGAATTCCTGCTGTAAACCAGTCAAAATGCTTAGAGGTTTGCCAGTGGAATTGACTTCCCACAAACTAGATCGTTATTGTTACTTACATAGCATAGTATAAGAATTATTAAAATATGCAGCTAGCAACAGCCAAAAAGATACTACTACCCTCCGTACTAGTACGGTGTACTAGTACTCCGTATGGTGTAGATTTCCCTGTTATTTATTTAATAACAGGGAAATCTACACCGAAATCAAACACAAAAAACTTAACATTTATGATAAATAACATTTCCAATTATAGACTTTTCCACGGAATTATTTACGGATTTAGCGGAATATTGATAAAACCAAAAGGGTTTTTGTCGGGGTCGTCAATCGTGGCACGTGGCAAACCATCCCTCTGTGCTAATAATAATGAATACCCATACTTGGCACGTTATGTCGTTGGTGCCGGTTGTCATGTAATGACAGTCGCTAAGCCATGTCAGAGGCCTTATGGGCGGCTTGATAACTTCTGACAGTAAGACCGGCCACTGTCTTACAATCCTCCACCAACCCGGACTTGGCCCCCGTGGTGGAGTATGGCCTAAACTTCCTGCGATGCAGGAAGCCCGTGCCTCAGCAGTGCGGACATGGGGACATCGACCCTTACTTGTTCCAATATGTTCGACTGGGTCCTAGGCCGTAGAACCACTTTTTTTTGTCAATATTCCTTGCTACATCCTCTACATATGAAAAATCTAAATCAAATGACGGTTTTTTCGAAACAACACAGAAACTGAAACTTGATTAACGTCACAAGTAAAACTAGGTGTCCTTTTCAAACTCTTTCCATGTCCATTTCAAACTTTTGTCGACACATTTCTCAAAAACTGTTTGGTTTTTGATGAATGTCGACAAAAAAAAAACCACAATATTAGTTTTTAAATTTAGTCCTTAATTAATAAATTTTACACATTATTCCATTGACTAATCGTGATAAGGCCGCCGTCTGTGCTCTTAGGTTAATAAATATCTGTGTATTCCATTTTTATGTACAACTAGCTGAAACAGCGAACTTTGTACCGCCTAACAGTCGATTCTTTAATTTTTCTCTCCTTAATCCTCGTAATCCTCGTACTTCAAGGAACATTCCAAAAAGAGAATTAGCGAAATCGGTTGCTCTCGAGATTTGCGCCTACCAACACATTCAGCGATTCATTTTTATATTATAGACTAGCTGACCCAGCGAACTTCGAACCGCCTACCACCGATTCTTTAAGTTTATTCTCTCCGTAAGAACCATCCTCGTACTTCAAGGAATATCCAAAAAAACAATTAGCGAAATCGGTTCAGCTGCTCTCGAGATTAGCGCTTACCAACACATTCAGCGATTCATTTTTATATTATAGATAAAGTCTTCTCTATCTATCTAATACAGGTACGGCGTGGTGCTGATGATCTGGTACCTTCTCTTCATCACCTTCGCCAGCCTCTACGAGCTGAACATCTTCGGAGACTTCCACCCGCCCGACTGCATCTCCCCGTACTAAGTTAGTAGACCGCCTTCACGAGTTCGCCAATCAAGTAGAACTGCGCTCATCAGGGTGACTTCGAATTCGGTTGACAAATTTTAACAGGACATTCTAAAAACCTATTTAGAGGCTAAAAATTCCCCCCATGCCGGTACTCGAACCATATTCTCTGTATTATTTACATAGGATATTCTAGCACTGTTTAGAAACCTAGAAACAGATAGTTTTGAAAACAATAGGGCGTCAAGATTTTTTTTATTAAGTTATCAAAATTCACTTAAGCGTTCGTGGCCTAGTGGATCTGAATAATTGAAATCAATCACTAAGGGTAAGCAACAACAGACGCGGTCAGGTGCGGGATGGGTGACCATCCCGTGTCTACCGCTAGTGGCATTTTTTCCGGGAGATTCCGTGAAAGTCACGTTAAGCCGTTGGTGCCGGCTGTCATGTAATGGCAGTCGTTAAGGCACATCAGAGGTCTTATGGGCGGCTCGATAACTTCTGACAGTGAGACCCGCCACTGTCTTACAATCCCCCACCAACTCGGACTTGGTCCCCTTGGTAGAGTATGGCCTAATCTTCCTGCGACGCAGAAACTGACCCGTGCCCCAGCAGTGGGGACAAACAAGGATTGATATCGATTTAAGCATAGATAAGCAATATCAGGGCGAAAAGATTTTTTTTTAATAACTATGGTTCCAGAGTCTTATGGTCAGCGCCAGCCAACTCAATTGTTATAAAAGAACAGACTCTAACACATCTAACATTATTACATATAAAGAACTTTTAACACCCTTTTAACTCTGTACGTAATACAGAGAATAGTGTAAAGAGGTTCGAAATTTCACTGATGCCGGTGAGTCGCCCATTGGCTCAATTGGTAGAGCGCTGGCACGGATAGCCAGAGGTTGCGGGTTCGAATCCCGGCATGGGTGAAATTTTTAGCCTCTAAATAGATTTTTAAACTTTTAACACCGTCACGGTTCTTCTACCACTTTGCATTAGGATTCACAGTTTTGAGCGAAAGGAATATTTACAAATATGTTTTACTCTTATACCGATAAAAAACATTAATAGTAGTATTTTTCAAAATGGAAAGAATATTCTCTCAAAATATTTCTAACGATTTCAAAGTCACCCTGTAGCGGAGGCAACATGATAAACCTTTGTGTCGCAGAATCAAATTCACAAAACTCAAAATTTGTCATTATCTATCTTTATTAATGTAAACAGGATTCCTCTAAAACACTTCTCAGTGGCAATTGAAATAATCTGTGGTTACGTTTTACACGTTTTCCGCAGATACTACAGAGACCACCCTAGTCACTGGCAAAAACGTGAAAACCGTACCCACAGGTTATTTAAAATTCCTCTGAGAAGTGTTTTAGAGGCAGTGTGTTTTTTTAATAAATATGACAAAGAATTTCAAAGATGTTACTTTCAGAAATAATAGATTATGTATGTGGAGATGAAGCTAACAAGGTTTCCACATTTAGATAGATATATATCTATAGAGAATACTGTATTGCACAACCGGAAAAGAGAACATTTATCGTCTTATTTATAAAAAACACGATTCCTTAATTTAATTTCCTGAACACGGACTCGGCCGTGCTGCCAATGTGGGACTCAGAAGAAGTGCGCCTACCCACTAAACACCACCTTGGGGCTGGTGTTAGTCCTGAGGACCCCTTAACCCACATCGGGAGCGACCCCCCTCGAGGCCGCTAGAGCTCTCCTCAATGGCAGTTTATATAGGGCCGATTTCCGAATTTATATTTTTTCTTAGTAAATAGTTAACTGTAGTGCTGTTCAAATTTCTCGGAAAAGAGCGCGTTACAGAACGTTACTGTTACTTAAGTAAGTATTTACTTAGTGAAATTCTCAATTCAGAAATCGGCCCTTAATCTGTTGTTACGTTTCTTCCTTGTAGTTTCCACCACGTGCTATTTTAATCAACGATGTAAGGAATCGTATTTTTTTTTAATCGGACCGTTATACTACAAAAATGACAAGATGAGAACAGAATTTACCGAAGAATGATAGTTATCGTAGGTATTTAAAAAATGGCAAGTCGAGAACAGAATTTACCGAAGAATGATAGTTATCGTAGATACTTAAAAAATGGCAAGTCGAGAACAGAATTTACCGAAGAATAATAGTTATCGTACTAAGGGCCAGTTTCTGAATTGAGAATTTCGCTGAGTTAATACTTAACTGCAGAGCTGTCACAGAGCGTGACAGAACGTTACTTAATTAAGTACGTAACTTAATTAAGTAACGTTCTGACATTCTCTATTCAGAAACCGACCCTAAAACTTTCGTAAGTATTATTAACTTAAGTAACAACAACAAGCAATGTATTCAAGAACCCGGGACGCATGAACGCGCCAATAGCGCGCAAAACTTTTCGCTTGTAGGTTTTTTTACTTATTTTCCAGCAAATCTTTAAGAATGTTTTTGTTGGTTTGTCTTTGTTTCTAGTGGCTCACTTACTCAGGTCGGACGTCGACTTCTAAACATCCTGTGGTCACCCTATTTCATAGAACTACAATTCATAGTTTACTAAGATAATCTGATGTGCATCGCAATATTGGCAATAACCATGAACCTAATCAAACTCAACAAACTCTTTTTTTAATTTAGTATGGGAACAAAATGTTTACTTGTCAAAAGTTCAGATTAACAAGTAGGAAGACTATAGGTACAGTCTGTTAGCTTTTAGAATATACCTCGGGCTCTAGAGTATGCTTCGGTTTTCGCCGAAAGCACACGAGTGTAATACTACTTCCTGCTCTGCATAAAACTTTTCTTCAGTACTTTGAAAAATTATGTAAATTAAGTGTCATATTAGTTCCGATATTTCTATTACCCGAATATAACCGATTCTATCCGATAGTAGCCGAGGTATATTGTAAAAGCTAACAGACTGTACACAATGTTACATTCGTCGAACTGTCACAATAACCTCTCCGTCTATACAGCCCGTGAAAGACCCCCACTGGTGGGCTTAGGCCCCATCACCATCACGCCAACTTCGCCGGTTCTCTGCCAATCTTGTCCATTGTAATCCTGTCGCCTTCTCAATGTCACCACCCGTTAGATGGCCTTCCCACTGAACGTCGGCCAGTTCTTGGCCACCACTCTGTGACCGCCTTCGTCCACCGTCCGTCTTCTCGTCTACCCAGAGGGCCGAGTCTCCAATACGCGTAATCCCAGAACCCAGCGATTGTAATCAATCACTTGAGTTAAGCAACAATGGTCGGTCGCGGTCAGGTGCAGGATGGGTGACCGTTAGGAGTGATCGTTGCAAAGACGAACCGTTTTATAAGACCGTTTTGTGTTCCGCGACGATAGGACCGTTTTACGTTTCATTATAAAGCAGTGCCAGAGACTCTAAAGCAGTGCCAGCGTTCGTTCGTCGCGAGACCAGTCCTTAGATTATTTGACGCGGATATGTCCTTTAGTGCTATATTAATAGAGCCTAGAACGTTATGAGATCATTGCGACGTCGTCGTCGGCTCCTTGCTCGTTCCATTCGTTTTGGTCTGTGATACAATAAAGTAATCTTTATGTCTATGAGTATACAGTCGAATATCGTGTAAAACAAGTTATTTTTTCCGATGTTTCGTGATTTCGTCTCGTTCGCACTCGTTTGACCGTCCTCTGCGACTTGCTCGTTCGCATACAATGAAACCAGTTGCGAACGAGGACCGTTTCGAGGACCTGTTTTCGTTCCAGAAAAAACGGTTGCGTTTCGTCGTCGAAATATCGGACAACGACCCACTCCTAGTGACCGTCCCGTGACTACCGCTAGTGGCATTTTTTCAGTTGGGATTAGCTCAGTTGGGAGAGCGCTGGCACGGTTAGCCAGAGGTCGCGGGTTCGAGTCCCGGCATGGGTGGAATTTTTAGCCTCCAAATAGGTTTCTCAAATTGTCCGTAGCACGGGTTAGTGCATTAAAAATAAAAATAGTATAAGTTATGATTTTTGTAAGTGATGCAATTTGCTTAAGCCAGATGTCGCTGCCTGTACGTAATACAGAGAATAGTGTAGAGATTCGAAATTTCACTGATGCCGGTGAGTCGCCCATTGGCTCAATTGGTAGAGCGCTGGCACGGATAGCCAGAGGTTGCGGATTCGAATCCCGGCATGGGTGAAATTTTTAGCCTCTAAATAGGTTTTTAAATCATAACTTGTTTTATAATAAGTTTTTTTTAAGTATTTAAAAAAAATCTTAATATCTGTGATAACTATTCTTAGAACATACAGCCTTGAACGTAGTAATAACATCGTAGAAATTTAATCGATTTCCGCTAAAAACGGCCGTTTTTGGCGAAAATTTACTTAAGTCCTAGCTTGTAGAGCCTAGGCTCTAGACTGTCGTCGTCAGGCTATACTAGTCCACTGCTGGACACAGCCCTTCCCTAAAGAGCGCCACGTTGTGCTATCAAAGGCGGTAATGCCTATAATCCCCACGCTGGGCATGCGGGTTGGGGATCGCAGTTTGGTACAATTGTACTTCAGGGGGCGCTGCTGTCCCCCCCCCCCCGGTTTGTGCCTTTTAGTCGCCTTTTACGGCACCCGCGGGAAGAATTGGGTTGGTGCTATTCTCTAGGCCGACACCACACAGCACGGCTAGATCTAGACTGTAAGTCCTAAAATTTGTTGTCACATTTGTTAAGATTTAGGAAACAAGTTATAATTTTTATCCCATTGGTGGCGCTAGTCATAACTAGCTATGGCACCGCCTAAAACCCAAGTTTCGTAATAAACTATGAATTCTAGTGGTATGAAAAAGTGATCCAGGGGGCCGATTCTCGCCCATGCGAATTGAAAGCGTAGACGCAAAATATTCGGAAGGATTAGACATTTGTCGCATAAAAATAAGATAAGATAACTCGACATAGATAGACATTTATTTTCTTGAGGGCTTTTCAAAGCGTCATTAAAAAAAACAGTACCGCAAGTTACCGATAGAGGGTGCTGCCGGTACATAATATGTCAAAATTGACATGACATGCGATTACTTATTTATTTACGACTAGGTAGCCTTCGGACCTTGATACATGACATGATGTACGAGTATGATGACATTTGTTCTCCTTGCAACGCCATCTAGTTTTTTTTATGACATCAACTGACAGCTCTCATTGAAAAGCCCTCATTCAATCTACATGACGTTCGGAATACAAATTTTGGCTGTCGCTCGACTTTTACGTAGAATTCCATGTTTTAAGTAGTATTCCTTAGAGTCGTGAATTGAACGACTTATTTGCTAATGAAGTGAGAATCGGCCCCCAGCCCCTTACTATGTAACGGTCCACTTGGGTGGGTTGTCCATTTTAACGTTTCCGAAGTGTCAAAATATGTATGCATTTGACAGCTGGAGTAGCTTAAGAAAAGTAAAAAACCGACTTCACTCAACCCAGTGCAATGGACACTTACATAGATCTCCCGTAGTGTGCCTTATTCATGGGCTAGATAGATGGACAGGGACTCGAATAGAGAAATATGATAACCTTAGTGATTACATAAAAGTCTTTCTGTAACAATATTTGCAGCGCTATTACCTACCATTCATATGAAGTTGACTTCTCTACTTGCCTCACAGGTACGTACACACAACCACTGATCAATCCCTAAATTTGAGACTTGAAATCGTTCTTATCACAAAAGCAGTTTGACTCATATTGTCCATGTATAAAGAAAAAACAGATATGCTGCCGTGTGTACCTACCTATTAATTTGCTTACACATACATTCGTATAGTAAACACGTTCTCACTGTAGGTAGGTACGAACTATCTACGTTAGTTTCAAATTCAAAATGTAGAAAAAGCTGTGCGGGAATATCACAGGAGAACACAGAAAAAAGTTGTCTACCTATTGTACCTATAGATATTGATACTTATGTAAGAAACCCATGTATTTTCTTTAATACCTACTAAAGGATGAATCACACATCACACCAACGCGGTGATGGCGTGGCGGTGGCGGTCCGTAGTATTTATATTATAAATACTACTGCAGTAAATGATGTAGGTATGTATGGGCCGCCACGGGGCGGCGTTGTGGCGTGTTACTGAAATAAGGAAAGCACAAAAATGCCTAAGCGCTGAATTTACGATTTTCCATCAGGAAAATCTTTTAAGAGGTAGTCCATTTTTGTTTATGTATGCGCTGCGTAGAAACGGTAGATAAACCTAATAAAAATACGTTGCATGTTTCAAAGGATTACTTATAGGTATTTAAACAACAAACCTAATTGTGGTGGCTTAAAAGATGTATGACATTCCATTATTTTATGAAACTGCAAACATACTATGTTCTGAAATCTTATGAATTAATGAAACTAAATAAGATAGCTAGTTTATTTTTAGTAAATTGGAAACTATATGTATCTAGAATGTTTATAAAAATATAGGTTGCCAATAGATTTTAAATTAATCTTGACGATCTCATTTCTTCATTAGCTTTATGTAATTTTATTAGTTAGTGATGGTTAGTAAAACACTAGCCATTTTACATTTTTACACGACTAATAACAATAATAACTGAAGGGTCAAATACAAACATCGATGTATAGACGAATTTATATAGATTAGTTTAGTTTGTAGAATTTATGTTCCTAAGCATATAATCGGAAGAGATCCGATATGGGAGAAGCGGCAAATATTTGTGAGCATTTTAAAAAGTAAATAGGACGAAGAATTGACGAGAATACACTTTTATCTTTTCTGAAGGCATTATTCATGATGACATGCTATAGCTATGGAAAAACTAATAACTAACTGCTATTATAAAAACTGTTTTATAAAATATATAAATATAGCATAAAACGTAGGACACTTAATTAAACGAAATAAAATACTTATCCAAATAGTGGATGTTACTAATTTAAAATCTTGATGAACTGAGATACTCCTTTAAACATTTTACCTCACTTGGTCTTCACTATCATAGTTTCTTCCTCGGTTATTAAAAATAAACTTTAAACATGTTTCCATAAAACCTCCGTTTTGCTATAAAAGATTAATACTATGCGTTGAATTCTGTTTGAGTATTTGTGTAGGGATAGTAGATTACCTGGGTACCGTAACATTTAAACTCATTTATGTAAAGTCGCATTAGCTTTAAAGCTTTGTTCGTTGTAAATGAACCTCGTTACTTGTAGGAAGGTTAACTCACCGTGCTTTTGCACCACTTCTGAAGCTTGATCCCAGAAGAAACTGACCAAAATGAAAGCAAAGCAGATGTCGCCCATAGTTGAAATTGTCAACGTTGTAATAATATATTTTGTGTTAAAAAGATAATGTAGTCTTTTGTATTAATAGAGTCTGCCCCTTTAGACCATTTTATGAGCATGTAAGAAATAATTATATACCTTATTTGTAAAAAGTGTAATGAAATGTAAGGTCAATTAATGTATCTTGCAATATTTGATATATATTATAAATAAACCAACAATATAAATTATATGTGAATTAATACACAAAAAAATTGTGAAGATAGAAGTATTTTAGATAAATTGTCGTTTATAATTATATTTGTCAATTACAATAATTTATTGATTACTTACTTAAATGTTTCAAAAAAGCATTAATGTAACGACAATAATTATAAGTTTACTAAAATTATAAAAATATCACGACATTAAATATTACATACCTACAAAGTTAGCAACAACAGCAAAAATAATGAAAGGATTAACGTTATGTTGAACTTTAAAAAAATGAATCAATTAAATGTGTCAATTGAGTGTTATATAAATGTAAGCAGTGTACGAAATACACAAATTTCAATACATAAATTAAACTATATAAATAATCTCCTTAATTAGGTTGATACCTAAAGTAAAATCTAATTTCGAGAAGTCCTTCCCCTTAACACACAAAGTAACCTCCAACCACAGTAGTATAAAACCTCCAGCCCTTCTATTACGTAACATTCCACTCTATCGAGTTAAGCATTTAGACAACTCCTAAGTGTCAAAATATGTATGCATTTGACAACTGGAGTAACTTAAAAAAAGTAAAAATCAACGTTAATCAACTCAGTGGATACGTACCTACATAATAATGCCCCTGACGTTCCAAATACGTACCTAAAGATACATAAAAAACCGTCAAAACTGACTTCCACTTACACAGTAAAAATCTAAAAAGTTACCTATCTAAGAATGGTAACACTGCGTATCTATATGAGAATATTAGAAATTTAACTTTTTTTAACATTTACATACAAGCGCATACATTGCTTCTGGCCCCACACGACTCCGATACCCTGTGTCGTGGTAACCAGAAACAACGACATCACAAACAAGTAAACATTCAAGAGCTGGGGTTTTTTTGTCCCCAGCCGGGGATCGAACCCGGGACCCCTAGCATGGTAGGCAGATGCGCTACCGCTGCGCCACAGAGGTCGTCAAAATGGACTCAATGGTTCAAGGAAAGATTCCCGTACCAATGTAGTTTTAGTTTTTATTTACAAACGACATGTCAGTTCAAAATGTTGCCAATACGTTTAGAGGACATATAACGAGGTTTGATCTTTCTTAGAATTGGAATGCGATTGTATAAGCTCAGGATTTGGTACGCTTATTCAGGCCGCTGATATCGCCGTTTATTGAAAAATAAAGACCAGCTATCTTCCATCGGCGGGCACAAAATTGGAGTGTAACAGAAATAAGTCTATGCTTACTTAAATATAACCTTCTGTCCCTCATCAGGGACATGGAATCTAAAAGATTTCCACTTGCTGTGGTCTTGAGCGGCGACCTGCAATTCGCCCCATCTCAGTCCCAAGTGCTTTCGCCTGTAACGTTACTGATCGACGCCTTGTGGTAGGTAGGTACATGCTAGAAACAAGAATAGCTCAGTGGTTCCCATTGGGCGCCGCGGTAAACCGCGAGGCATTCCAGTTTCCGTATCTGGAGGAGGGCGGGAACAAACCTTACGCTTTGCGTTACTTTCCTTTATTAGCGCCCACTGTCATTGTAAACACATGTCAAGACCCAAGCAGCAGGCTAAGATACGTTTGGGAGTACTTGTTTAGCCAATGCGTTTTGAAGCGAATAGCGCTCTATTGAACCTTGTACCTATATCCGTTTTTCCACATCGAGTGAAACCTTCCGAGAATCACTCGTTGAACGACCAATTTCTTTGATACTATCTCTGCATACTTCAGTACATTCCAGATTGTAGGTTCATGTTATGCACGCTGTACATAGAAGTATCATCCTGTTGTACATACAATTTTCATAAAATTAATTAAGATAACCAATGCAGGTGGCGTTAGCAAAGTAGGAGATAACCTACCTGTATTTTAGTGAGCTCATAGGTTTGATGTCTTTTAACCTCAGTTCGTAGAAGGCGTTATTTTTTTGCCTGGGGTTGTTTTAAACGAATAGCTGATGCTAGATGGCGTTGCTTGCAAAAAGTGATGTAAGTACACCATCACTTTTTGCAAGCAACGTAATGCCGTAATGCCATGTAGTGACAAAACAGAAATTACCTAGATCCACTGATTGACTGTCCGGAAACTGGACTTTCAACAGTAATATTAAGGATGTGAAAGTATTAATGAACATAGTGCTATCTATCTTTAATTTCTCTAATTATAATATATCCTTCCTTCAAATCAGTATAGGTTTGTACTTAATTTTTTTGAGCATAATTGAAATATTCGATTTCATCATTATCAGACATAATTAGCTATACAGGATTCCCTTAAAATATGTGATTCCTCGTAAAACTTGGAACAGTTTGCTATTTGCACCAAATGAAATGTATTTACGATTCGATTTTTTTTACAAGATAACAATACATAAGTATGCTTTGTGTTATGTAGAATGTATTTTCTTTCCGTGTAGAAAAAATACTGTGGTGGCTGCAAAATTGCTAGCAGGTATACCGCGAATATCATAAGATTGTGCAAACACTGATATTTTGAAAAATATCTTTTCGAGATAAAACTCGTAGGTACAATCCTACAACGAATTTTAATAAAACGCACAGAGGTATTACAGGAATTGCACATTTTAGTGACCCTGTATAACAATGCTCCACCGTGACCTATATAAACAGATATTTGTAGCCAGTGTCTCTACACTGCAGCGTAGAGACAGTGCAGTGCACTGTGCAGAAAACTGAGTTTACGTCCCGACCACGACGTAAGTAAGACGTATTATGCGTGTAGTGTGACGCGAGGGAATATTCGGCTGATATGACGATGACGTATTTAACGACGTACCTAATTTACACTCGTATCGAATAGTGCACTGTGTCGGTATGCTTGGTCATGGTGTGTAAAAAATCCCAATAACATGGATAATTTCGAGGTGTTACCTAACAATTGCAGTGAGTTTAGAAGAGGGAATACAGATTTTCAACTTTTGGGAAGAAGGGGCCTGTTTCATATAACTACAATCATGGTTTATTATGTAAATTGCAAAGGCGATTAACGAGTGGACTCTCCGCTACGCTAGTAGACTAAGGCCAGGGTTTCACGGTGTTAGTATGCACTTACGCTCGGTCCGAGTGCGCCATCAGAGTAAACTAATGCTTCTGATTGGCTATTTTGATGTCACGAAAAACCGTCCAATCAGAAGCATTAGTTTACTCGGATAGCGCACTCGGTCCGAGCGTACTAAGACCGTGAAAACGCGGCTTTAGTCTAGTCTACATTACTACGTTGTTGTCATACGCTACACAACGTAGGTACCTTGAACTGCCATAATTAACTACTAATTGCAGTTTCATGAAACTTGGCCCGGTGGCCGCGTATGTAGCCTCTCGGCACTTTAGGTCTTATTACCGGAATGTCCAGTCGGTCCATAAGGCTGTTTGTCCACCGCCGCCGTCACCGTCACGTCACCGAGATTATTTCGGGCCGATTTTAATATGACGTGACGGCGATCGTTTGTCCACCGCGACCGATGTTTTAGTTTGTTCCAACTGTTCCAAACATTCTTTACTTTCTATAACTTCTATTAATGAATAAATATCGTATTAAAAATTTTTGGCCATTTTTATTACAATGATATATGGTTGATGACAGACAAAATAATAACGGAGCTCGTGTACGGTGCGACGGGGACGGCAGTGTGTGGACAAGTTCATACGTGTTTTGTATTGCCGGCACATCGGCCCGTCAAAATCTCGGGCCACGTTCTAGCGGTCACGCCGATCTACTCGCAATTTCGGCGGCCGGGATGACGGCGCTCGGGTGACGGATGTGCGGTGGACACGCACATCCGTCACCCGTAAATGTATGTACCGCTACTTCGGCGCGTTCATCTCGTTCTCGGTGACGTGACGGTGACGGCGGCGGTGGACAACTATTTTAAAGTGCCGAGACGTTTAGGGAAGTGGACGTTTAGGGTATTGGACTCAAAGGGAATTGGACTATCAGGGAATAGACGCCCAGGGAAATAGACCTAATGGACCGACTGGACATTCCGGTACCTAATATGACCTAAAGTGCCGAGAGGGTGCGTATGTGAAGGAAATACTGCCGCAATTGGATCTGTCACTTCCTAATTGGGCTGTGCGCTAAATCGCAACTTAATTTTGGCAAATGTGTCGCTATTATTTCAAATAGCGCTGAAGTTCCGTCGCATAATCTCGGCATAGGTAGTGTTTAGACACTAATTTATAATATAATACTATTTCTTAAAACACTCCTTGGATGCAGTTTACATAGTCTGTTGGTAAAGAGAGCTGTAATCACAGATTATTTATCAGCAACTGAGGAGTGATTTTAGAGGAATGTCTTATAGAAGTCCGAAAACCAGTTAAGTATAGAAGTTTTATAGTAAAAAATCTTATTAGTTGTAGGGCGGATAATTGAAAAACAAACCTATGCTGATCAAATTGTTATATTATACACTTGTTACTTATATAGGAGTCTAAACTGAAAATCCAAAATACTCTCTCCCATCTCAGTATTATGTACCTATCTAATATTATAATTGTTACGCTGTTCATGAGAATTTGATGTTTTTTCGTGTATAACCTATTTAACTAGCTCTAGGTATTATTTTAATTAGAAACTGTTCTTGGAATTTCATGAACATAGCTACACAAATTTAAAACTGTGCTGTTTATCATGTCTCCTATAGCAAACCAAGCACAGGTGTAGCAAGCAAGTTTCCATCGTTTCTCGATTGATATTCGAGTTCTAAGCTCCAAATAACAATTGGGAAACGGTCTAAGAGAATTTGTAGAAAATGTGAAAATTATTGTTAAATTATGTACACTGTAAGTTTAATGAAAATAAATGATGTTAATAAAGTGTAAAATGTGATAGACTATTTTCTTGTAACCAATTCACCGTAGTGGAAGCAAAATTACTCTCCCTCCTTTCCACCGGTACACCTGCGTAGTCCACTCGGGTGGACTACGGGGTTAGGTATATTTTTGCCCGTGGTCCGTTATACCAGTACCGTTTAGTAGATGGGTGGCCCACGAGAATATTGGGACAAATGCTTTTTCACTATGATTATATTTTCATTTATTATGTACCTACAATTACCAGGTGAACTACAGGCAACACATTATTTTAAAATTATTTAAAATATGTTAAAGGTGGACTACGGAAAAAAAATTAACCATGGTCTATGCGGGTGGACTACGCAGGTGTACCACGGGAAAGGAGGGCAAAATAAGGGTTGGTGGGTAAAGTTGGGGGGATAAGATTGCAAGTCACGCGTTTCGTGGCGATAAAATGATATAAATTCACAATTAACGAGCTGGTAAGCCGTGACTTTCGTCATCGTACAACTCAGGATGATCTCCCACACGTTCCCCGTTCGGCCAGTGGTGACAAGTAGGTACTTGGAAGAAAGACTCGCCAGTATGAACAACCGCCCTTGTCCAAAAACGGAGACAAAGGAGAAAAAACGGGTTCTTCCACGTAGTCAAACTATTTTGTCAAACTGATTTGACCACGTGGAAAATTCTTTCCTCGTGGTCAAATTAAAGTAATGATCATTCCTTTAGAAGATTCTAAATGCCAAAAAGTACAGTCAAACCATAGTCAAACTATTTTGTCGAACTGATTTGACCTCGTGGAATTATGTTTCCGCTTAGTCAAACTAAGTAGTAAAATGCCCTTATTCCGTGCCGACCAACTAAACTGATCAACTAGTTGTTCCGATCGGAGCTCAGTACGTGGTTTTATTCATGCCGTATACCCAGCAGGACCCTACGTCTCATTCGATTAACGATTAAAGTTTCACTTACCTAGTAATTAGTACCTTCTGAAAAGTATAGTAAAATAATAGTACCTTAACAGTTAGCCAGAAAACTTACATGTTTTGCCAGCAGGACCCTCCGTTGTTAGAAGGTCTTCAGACCACCTAGTGTTTGTCCCCGTATCTCAGGTTTGCCGTGTGTTTTTTTGCTTCGGCGATTCACCCTCATGAAGTGTACACATTTTTTAAATTCTACGGTAACTGGTTTCGACGGAAATCGTCGGTTTTTTTATTCTTACTGATATTTATTTGTATGCTGTTGACCAAACTCCTTTGGTAACACTGAGTATACTGGTAACACTGATAGCAGTTCACAGATCAACCAGTTTTCAGAAGCTACACTCCCTTATAAGCTTAGACTAGCTCTGTCTAATTTTACCTAAAAATTAAAAGCAATTTTTTTATTTATTTCGATGTTATTTAATTACGAACCTCATAAACACGAAAGGTACTAATATTAAGCTGTTCGGAAATATGATTGTCTGGACTGAAAACCCTAATACAAAAAAGGGTCCTGCTGGCAAAATAAATCTTTTGTAGGTATATATTTCTTATAAACTAATAACTTATGTCTAAGAAAAGGAGGAAAATCTAAAGGTACTAATTGACCGCTATACGGGGGTATAGCGGTCAAAAAAGGGTCCTGCTGGCAAAATAAATCTTTTGTAGGTATATATTTCTTATAAACTAATAACTTATTTCTAAGAAAAGGAGGAAAATATAAAGGTACTAATTGACCGCTATACGGGGACATACACTACTGGTCTGAAGACCTTCTAACAACGGAGGGTCCTGCTGGCAAAACATGTAAGTTTTCTGGCTGTTAAGGTACTATTATTTTACTTATACTTTTCAGAAGGTACTAATTACTAGGTGAAACTTTAATCGTTAATCGAATCAGACGTAGGGTCCTGCTGGGTATACGGACATGAATAACCACGTACTGAGCTCCGATCGGAACTAGTTGATCAGTTGGTCGGCACGGAATAGGGGCATTTTACTACTTAGTTTGACTAAGCGGAAACATAATTCCACGTGGTCAAATCAGTTCGATAAAATAGTTTGGCTATGGTTTGACTGTACTTTTTGGCATTTAGAATCTTATACAGGAAGGATCATTACTTTAATTTGACCACGAGGAAAGAATTTTCCACGTGGTCAAATCAGTTTGACAAAATAGTTTGACTACGTGGAAGAACCCGAAAAAACAGTGGAACCACTGTCCTGTCAGTTTCAGCTAGTTTTATCGGATGATGGAATACAAGATAACTGTCTGAAGATAGACATTTTCGTGAAAAAAACATTGTAGTACCATTGGTGGAGGCCAAAGGCCGAAACTACTACTTCGCTGGGAACGGCGTCATGGTGCAGAGGCAATGGAGCACTGTTCGCCGCCAACTCATTAAGGCCTACGCAGACGAGGGACTATCTCCGGGTACTTTATTGTCCGTCGATATAGACCTCTTATAAATTGTAACGAATAACGCACACGAAAGACTAAAAGTACCCCGTACAAAGTCTCTCAAGTTACCGAGGGCATTAAGAGACCGAACTGGACAAACGTTCGGTGTTTTCTTTTTCAGCTTCATGTAAATTACAACACGCTGTAATCTCAGAATATTTGCTTCCCAAGCTTACGCTTCACTCAATTTCCGTGGAACAAATGACTGAACACTGTACGCGTTGAGTCCGCGACAATCGGGTGATGGGAGTGCCATTACGCGAAGATCGGGTAATGGGAGTCAGCGGGTAATGGTAGTCACCAATCTCCAAAAGTACTACTAATAGAAACGCGGCAACGATCGTCCCCGCCTCACTTTGGCCCCTCGTTATCGCCGCGGGCGCGTGGCGCCAGTGCGGCGTCGGTCGAGCTAATGAGGTGTTTTGTTTTTGCGGCTCGCTGATGTAAATTTTGTCGGACGCAAAATAAACAGTAAGTATTGTAGTTATTGATCTACTTGTCTGTTACTTTTTTAACCCTTTGCTTGTATATTCAGTGTAATGATTTCGTACTTAAATCTCCAGTGTTCCTAATATGTATTTTGTGTTTATTTTTTTTTTTCTTTATTAAACTTGCGGGTAATGAGAATCGGGTGACCTTGATTGCCCGCTTGTAAAGTAACTAAGGGCAAGGGCAAAGTAAAGAAGACGATAGTGCCAAGGAACGGGACTGAAAGAGTAAAGAGGAAGGTTCTTCAGGAATCAAATGATTCTACCTCTGTATCGGACGTGGGAACGTACCTCATGTGGTTTATGGGCTCACGCAGATTGTACTGGGTGGGAATCTGCCAAGGGTTATGTTTATGATTTTTGCTAGATTTTTGTATGACCCTCATTGCCACAAGGTGATCTGAATTACCCGCACTTCAGTGCAATGGGAGTCAAAACAGTTTTTTTGTACTTCTCTATTTTCCAAAGATGATTATTATTGCGATGATTACTGATCTCAAATAATAGATTATTAAGTAAATTTTATTATGAGGTGGTTGCAATAGATTTTGTTGATTATAACTTTATTTTAATTCTTGCTTAAGCGACTCCCATTACCACTTTCTACCCTACTCGGAGGACATTTCTACGATTCACTCGTCTGCGCAGGCCTTAAGTTTAAAATGTTTGCAGTTTTCTATGAAAAAGACGGCATACAGACAAAATTTTCTAATTGTGTAGTTTTTTTAATTTGACGGCTCGGTGGCCAACTAGAATGATGCTGAGTCTGCACCATGAGCCGTATCCAGATAATGTATGTAGTAGTTTCGACCTTTGGCCACCACCGATGGCACTAAAAATTTCAGTTTTTTATGAAAACGTCGATTTTCAGACAAAATTTCGTATTGAGTAATTTTAAAATAGAAGAAAAAGAAGTGTCTTAAGAAAAACGACGATCAGTTATTGTTTAATAATTATTTATTAATTTATAATAAAGTGCAGTACATTGGATATACTCAATCAATCGAGGACAAAATAAAACTCTTGTAATCACTTCAGCTGTTTACAATTACTAATATAGTATTACGACACGACCCATCCTAACCTTTCGACAAATTTCGACATTTTCTTTCAGTAACAATTAAGTTCAGCCATAGTGTGAAAACCTATCGACATGTTTACAACGTTTAGGTTGATTTTGAAAGCATGATATTAAAAACCTATTTAGAGGCTAAAAATTCCACCCATGCCGGGATCCGAACCCACGACCTCTGGCTATCCGTGCCAGCGCTCTATCCAACTGAGCTAATGGGCGACTCACCGGCATCAGTGAAATTTCGAACCTCTTTACACTATTCTCTGCATTACGTACAGGCAGCGACATCATGGTAATTAAAACAAACAACAAAGACATGCAAGAAGTAATTACACTAACATATCTCTTGGCTTCAATTTCTGTTTTATGGATCACTTCAGTATTCCTTGTTAGACTTCATTTCTGCTTCAATAGTCAAGATTCGTTTCCCGTGATCATTGAAATTTGCCCTGCATTATTAACCTTCAGAGCAGGGAGAGTCTACAAAATGTATAGTGCTTTAGTAGAACCATAATGATAATACAGTAATGTTTATTTCATTGACACTATTATTAGTAAAGTAACCAATCGGATTCCAATAATATAACCCGAGCAACTTAACCCGTCGCCTCGCGCGATTTGATCTTATTCGCGGGGGATGACTTTAATTTACGCAGGTTATAACATTGGAATGACATTGCACTGCTATTGCTTAGTACACTACCAAATAAAGGCTATTGTCGTGCTGGTATCATTCTCTTGAAGTGTTTGGATTTTACTCTTGGGTCAAGCCACACGGCAGTATAATACGTTATCGATCTGTGCTAGTAAGGACAGACAGTAACTTGTCTACGCATATTTAACGTGTAAGAACAAAAGAGGAACATTGAGATCCATATTATCACAATAACATTTGAAAAACAAATTCCATAGTCAAATATAAAGTATTAATATTTACGAGGTAGACCCCCATGCGCCCGGCTCGCGTTCGATACGCGGGATCCAGCTGAACCGTCCGCCATTCAGCTGTACCGAGCAGCTGGGCGTGCTAATAGTTACCTACCAGCAGAAGAATAATTTCGCACCTAATAAAAGTAAATCTTCATCTCACCGGTTAATAACTATGGAGGTTCCTCTATTGATATTTATTTTGTCCCCATTTGATAAACACTCGTTGCGGTCACGCAAGATCTGTATTTATACATTTCCTCACATTCTAATTTTTATTTTCTTACTGGCTAGGGAAGATTGTTCGTGATACTTTCGCCGTTTCGTTTAGTACGGTTCAGTTTCCTGGCGAATAAAATCTGCTCTCAGTTCTACATGTTGGTGTAGGACTTTAGTAAAATTGCCTTAATATAACATTGTCAAAACCTAACTGGAAATCGAGCAAATGCTCTGTGATGCGATGCTGGAACTTTAGTGGAAGCTTGGGTTAGGCAATTACTGTAGTCATTTATAAAACACAAAAGTGTCACGACTAATCGACCAATTATATCCAAATTCAGACAAATGAAAATATTAGCGTGTCCCTTGAAAAAATAAACAGTTAAAAATGAACACTGTCACGATATATTTACATTTTTTATTTAACGCGTAACTCTTCTCGCTTGTATTTTAAAATATACGATACATAATATGTACCACATCCCTGCGGTAGTTGCCACGTAGTCTTATTTACAATTTTGTTTATTTTGGGGCCGAATAACTAAAAAAGGTGACAAATAAACTTATAACCTAAATTATTTTATTCTATACGTGTCGACTTTCGCAGGGACGGAATTTTAGTTTTTTTTTCCATACTTAACTAGAGTATAATATTTTTTTGCGAATTTTTATTATCATTTTTTATTACAGAAACCTATTTAAATTAGTTTTTTATCAGTAATTTTAATCAACTTCTCTTCTGACACCTTTGGAGCTTCAGATGTTGGGTGCGAAGTGTTTTCAGCCACTAATTCCCAAAAGAGTATTTATTTACATGAAAAAACAATTAAACAGCTGAAACACACGCTCGCTTCAAAACTACACAATATTTTATGTAACACTAGCTAATTAGGAAAAAATAAACATAGAAAACCTAAAATCTAAACAATTGAGAACAACATTCTTTATACAACTGAACTTATTGTTAAAAAATTAATTTTGACAAGTCAGTATGATGAGTGTTCGCTGACTGTATTACCAATTATAATTTATCAGGACACAATAATACCTAATTCGTCCAGCTGACACAACGAATATGTTCTCATCGATCGAAAATGCTTTTTTACTGTAACTTATGGACCCCTAAATATAACTTTACTATTCATATCATCAAGCCTATAGGACATTGTTTTAATACAGCGAATTAGTTCAGAACTGTAGGGCCGTTTCATCAACGCATCGATGGAGTTACCTCCAACTAATGAGCGAGATTTGGCCTCAACAGCCACAGCTGCCAGCGAAGACTAAATACCACCAACGTGTCGACAAAACAGTCCTTTAACAAAAAATGTCCTCGTAACTAAAGTTCTGAAACTGAATGTTTCACATTCACAAATCTTGTAATCCTACAAAGGTAGGCCACGTGACATTAGTCCTCTTGAACCTTTGGTTAGTTGAGTAACTGTTAAACAGGTATAGTATAGTTAGGTTATCAACTTTACTCAGAGTTGTCATTAGTTTCGCCGGCTCTGCGATGAATCGACTAAATTCTCAGTAGGGGCGTGAAAAACACACAGCTAGTCTGGATTTGCGGAGAGCACAAAGATTTGGGGACAATTAAACCAAACAACCAAGTCAAAGAAGTGTCGTTGTTTAGAAAGGTCCTCCATTAATCCTTGTCCTCTACCTGCAAAATCCTCTGAACAGATAAATAAACTCTACCACGCGTCAAAGAAAAGGCGCTCTTACAGAAAGGTCCTCGATCAATCGTTCTTTCTGCTCAAGTAATTGAGTAGAAAAAGCACAAAGATTCGCAACAAACAACGTTCACCGTGGCACTTGAAAGGGAAATAGCAAAAACCTAGTGTAGTTCATGAACGACTCACTCACGGATAAACCAAGCAAATGGCACTACTTGCCACTTTAGTGAAGAAATTATTCCGCCTTCGTCCTCCAGATTTACTTTACCGCGTGTGCTACACGGCAAGTGAATTTACTCCGAGTAAGTCCTTTGGATCATACAAATAATTTATTTTGATGAATGTATGTTGATCGAAGTCGCTCTCGTCAATTATTGTCAAAACAGATCAAAGTATTAACCGCGTTCCATGCTGGTTTCTAACGTAAACGCTACTTACGCTTTAAGATTGTTCTTTATCGCAGACAAGATGTGCTTATGAGAATTTCAAATGCTATATTGAAACCAGACCATTTGGCGTAAACCAACTGTCTTAACACTCACTGCCATCGGCAGATATCTTGTCGCATTTCTTTGAACGTATTCGATCAATTACTTAGCGGACTTTTGAAAGACCATTGAACGATTCTCATGTATCAGGCTGGTGTTGTTGGACGATGCCCCCAGTACAAGAATTAAAGACCATGAAATAATCTTAATCGGTTAGGTTTTTTATTTCGCGATTCTAGATACAAGCTAAGCGGACCTTTCGAGACAACCGTTGGGTTTCGCCCTGCCTTGCATAGCAAGCGGCACTGATGTGCTGGGTAGGGTTTTTCTTCCCAGCTACGCGAGAAACGGGTAGGGTTTTCTTTCCAAGCTAGCTGTGAGTCAGGTGTCGCGTAGAGGTTATTTCTCCGCGGCCAGGTCTAAGGCGTACAGCAGTGAATCCTGGGTAGCGTTTTTCTCCGCAGCTAGCTTTGGGACGGGCTGCGCGGCGTGCCGGGTAGTTTTTCTCCCCAGTTAGCTGTGAGACGAGCGGCGGGTAGGGTTTTTTCCCGCGGCCAAGTCTAATGAGTGCCGCGTAGGGCTTTTCTCCTCAGCTAGCTGCGAGTCGGGCGGCATTGCATGCCGGGTAGGGATTTTCTCACCAGCTAGCTGTGAGACGAGCGGCAGGTAGGGTTTTTCTCCGCGGCCAGTTCTGAGACGGACGGCACTGAGTGCCGGGTAGGGTTAGTTACATGTCTAGGCGTAGTCGCGTCGGCGCGTGCGTGGGCGTCATCGCGGCTTCTTTGCCGGCGTCCCGGACGCCGCCGAGCGCCGTAATCTCTTTCACTGCAACAATAAGGGCTTACTTTAGTAATTACAACGATTTTTTTTGACAGAGAGAAACTAAAAGCGTCGTTAGTTACAATATGATTTCAACCATAAACTTAGATCTAACCATATTTGGTCAGATTTAGATTGAAATGGGCAGTAAGTAAATATATCTACGATGAAGGATTCACCAAGATTGTTTCACCTATTTACATACAGGATGTCCCATGGATTCTTTTAGTAAAAAGTCTGATCTTCAATATTGAAAGTACTTTTTTCCGTGCGGCCATGTGACACCCTGTACACTAGCTGCTTCTATCAGGAAGTACTTAAGAAGAATAATTAATACAACAATGGAATAGGACTATAATATACTCAGTGAAACTAGCAACTTTTGTATTTAACTAATAGTTATGTAAAAATGTTAGTATAATTAATACAATAATGGAATAGGACTTGGCATTAAGGTCGCCGCATTGTACGATTTTATGGTGCAATAAAGTATTAATAATAATAATAACAGGACTCTAATATACTCAGTGAAACTAGCAACTTTTGTATCCAATAGTTACGTAAAAATGTTAGTGTATCTATTAATTTAGTAATGGATAAGAACTGGGCTTCTATTCTGTTAGTGCGCTTAGAATACACAAATACAGAGTCGAGTCACGTGACACGTTTTTTTATGCCATTGACCCCTAGAAGGTTCGATACGCCTGCCCTTGTAACTTCCACACAAATGGCAATAACAATTACTTCCGCAAAACAATTACTTGTCCTGCTAGGACCCACCCGTCTCATTATTTCCATTGGGAATAACCATTGACGGTTATTGTGATACTACATAGGTATAACTATTTCCATTGAGTTTTTAAAATCGCGACGCCGACTTCACGGACGCTTATCAGACGACTACCAATAGATAGGTACTGGCCACTTGAGAATGTTTTTATGCTTTTATTAATAATGGTAATACTGAGACGGTTTGATAGAGAAATCGGGTATCACTATTTCCATTAGATGTCTTTCACGTCAATGGCTATTGTGAGACGGATTTGCGAGATAAATCTGGCAGTATCAGGGTTTCCATTCCAATCGAAAATGGAAATAATGAGACCCACCGGCTAAGACGCCCTGTGTTATGGTAACCAGACAAACACGGAAATACACCCGACATATGCAATGTGTCGTGGGTTCATCCTGGCATATACCAACGACTTTTTTTTCTAAGTTATGTACCCTTGTGAAGTTACAGTAGCAATACCACTCGCTAACAGCGAAGTAAAATGCTTGACCAAACGATAGTGTCTAAAGTGTTAACATAATGTCAGCGCTTGCTACGTACAATGGCCCAACTATGAAGCTAAGAGCGAATATATCAGGTCTAACTAAATTGAACTACGAAAATTAATAATAGAACATTTACCAAATCGATAGTCTTGCTCCAAGGCAACAGAAAGCCGAACAGCTCGCCAAATAACAAAACGATAAATCTTAATTAAACGCGTGTTTTTTTATTAATTTATACAAAACCCACGATGCCACATGAATCAATATCCTAACGTTCATATAAAGTGGAGCGTACTTCAGTTTTTATGACTTTTCTATCATTTTACAATTTATACAATTTTTTTGTAATAAATCATGCAAAACTTCATCGAAAGACTACTTAATCCCAAATAATAGTTGTTTCTACTCTGCAGTTCTTGGCGTTAGTGAATTCAAAATGTATCCACCTAGTTTTAGACAGTTATTACAAACGATATTATAGAGCCATATGTAGGTACCAAAATTTATAATAGTACCTAGTTTTAGACAGTTATTACAAACGATATTATAGAGCCATATGTAGGTACCAAAATTTATAATAGTGCTTTTTTAAGTTTTTTACCTTATGAAATACAAATTTACAACATAAAGACATACACCTTGCAAACACTCTAATCAATCAGAGTGTTCTACAGATAAATACACAATTACAATTTCAACAATTGTGACATAGATTTTGACTGACCAGTCAAAATTCCTTCTTCATCAGTTGACAATTTAAGTCTTAAAGTATGCTGTTAAAAAAACGTTTAGCTTCTTCGACATCACATATACTAGCTTTAAACTAACAATATGCCATAAAGAAAAATCTACAGCTAGTCAAAATTATATCTTTACAAGACACCACCCATTTTTTAAACACAGACTACGTTAGAAAAGAGCCATACATATATTTTTTACATCACATGAGATATGATAAACCTCGACTAAGCATTATAAAGAGCTGACAAGAGGAGCTGATTTATTATTGTATATTTTAAACAATGAAAATGTTAATGCATACGAATTTGAACACGAATATAGTGTTTCGTGCAAAATACTCGAGCCCGAATAATCAGTTCCTGTTAGAACAGTTTGCACGGAGTATACGGGACCTTCTATTTACCTTTTAGAAAATTCGAGCTCTGGTAGATATTATGAACACGGCACTAAAACGATTCGTCGTCTTTCCTCTCGTGGCGTAAAAACGATTTGTAAATTTTTTTGAAGGCAAACATTAAGTAGATTTAGAATTAACAGCGTTCGGGGAAGACTGGAAGACTGAAGTTATAGACTCGTATGAAGTGGTCTACGGAAACTTTGTAAAGTGCGTTTTAATAATCTGTAGTATGTAGTACTGTATTAAATTTCACATGACAGATGTTTACTTCCCCAAAAGAAAGTAAGCATTTAATTTAAATAGATGAAGATTCAGACTACACTTGATCTAGTGAGTGATACATGTGATGTGGATCTATTTAGATGCAATAGATGTATCGCGCTAAAGAATTATAATTTACATGAAATAATTCTATACAACACAAACACGTCATGTTCCACATTATCACAAATGCTCCATGGTTTGCCAACTCGTCCCAGCATAAGAACCTATCCCAACTATGAAGGAAGAAACCTTAAAAAAGACACCTTTCTCAGCACCCTACCAAACAAACTGGCAACCAATCTTTTGGATCCAATTACCTACTAGACTACCGAGGCTGAAAGTTAAGCCATGTCAGAGGCCTTATGGGCGGCTTGATAACTTCTGACAGTAAGCCCGCCATTGTCTTAGAATCCTCCACCAACCTGGACTTGGCCCCCGTGGTAGAGTATGGCCTAACCTTCCTGCGATGCAGGAAGAGACCCGTGACCCGGTAGTGCGGACATACAAGAGCTGATATCGAGGCTGAAATGGAAAATTCCTCAGGACTAAAGAATCATTGTAGCCCACACATAGCACTATCACGGAGCAATTAGACTACTGGGTTTACTCTGCACATGCCACAGATACAATACATACACAAATTGCATAATTGCTTTAAAAGGCAGAATGGAAATGAAAACGGATACAAAAAAAACGTAATCAACATGCGAGTCAAAGCAAAGTTTCTCATAGTAACACGGAAACCCACGCTTGTTCTCTAGCAGCTGCTGAACTCTACGATCTACATAGGATACATCCTGACGCAGATGATCTGAATTATTTAAGAGAGTAGAAAAATTACAAAGATGACTTAATGCCAGTTGCCTTGCCTTGCTCATTAGTACTACTCGTAGGTTTGAGAATATTTATTCTCAAAATATATAGTATCAAAAGACTCTGATACGACTTAATTTGGAGTTTTTTGATCCATTTTTTTCTCTTAATTTATCTAGATTTTGAAATTGACACATAGTTTTGCTTGTAACGTTAAATAAGTCACAGACTGTGACTTATTCAACTCACAGTTTCTGTAATTTTGAATAAAATACTTCCATTTCAATTGATAGGATACCTATCGGGAAACGAAATGAGAAGAGAACGTGTGGATCTGACTAAATATACAATATGCGCTTTTGATGCGAGTGAAACGCGTGGTGCCTCGCAGAGCTCCAGCATACCCGAGCAGAAACGTGAGCTGATTAATGCACGTAAGTGAACTAGATTGTCGCATTCGACCACACAGCTTTCCTTTTTCCTTCTATTAATCAAGAAGACGAGACTACTAAACGGAGAATTGTTCAGTAGTGTGTTATCACGTTAATAGTTTTTTTAGTGACACTAGTCTACTAACCAATCGCATATTAATGGTACAATCAGTGCAATATGGTTTGGCTCAGTTGAGTATTCGACGCTCTTATGATAACTGTTCAAATGTCATTAATAACAGGAGCAATTTTAGCAACAATTGTTTGCTGACAAAACATTCAAAATTTATACACACACACACACACACACACACACATACAAACTGACGCCTATACCCCGGAAGGGAAAGCAGGAAGGCTTTTACCCACACTCGCTCGATATATTTCTTTCGTTTACCTTTCGTCCAACATCCTCTCCATATGTCTAAACCAATGCAACATTCTTCCCAATCTAGTCACTAAATCCTCTATCAGACTACAACGTTCTCTAATCAAACTATTGTGTATCCTGTCATTCAAAGTAGCCACACAAATTTTTTATTTCGACATTAAAACCGTACGCGAAAGTTGCAAGCGGTGTACAGATTGCTTAGTGCGATTTTGACAGATCCAATCGAATAACTTTACTACCGCGTTAATCGAGCATTGAGTAGTGAGTATGAGTAAGTTAACCGTTCGAACTGGCAAAACGCTGTCACAGTACAACTCGCACTCGCGTTTATTCGTGTTTTGGCTGGTAAACGTGTTCACTTCTCAACGTAAACCATCACAACTCGCACTCAGCAATTTTAATTTACATACTTGTCGCTAGGTGGCGCTTCCTCGATGCTGTGAGAAATATGAGTTTACGTTAACGCGATCGAGTAGTTAAAAAACTCGCACTAAGCACTCAGATATCAAACTTATAAAACACGGATTTCCTAAGCAATCTCAAGTCTCCCCTGAACGCAAACTTAGGACGAGTTACAAAAGAGCTATGGACTAGAATTAGGACATCGCGGGGACCTTCTTCTTAAGTTGACTAACGGAGTGAGCCTTGACCGCTTGCTTGGCCGCCCAGTCAGCCGTCGCGTGGTCTGACTTCACCTAGAGAACGTGGGAGTGGGTGAGGACAGGTGAGGCGGTTGGGTGCTGGCGCAGGGGATGTTAGAGCGTCTTTACTTGCGCGCGACGCCTGAAAACGTTAGCTATTCTGTGGCGCCATCGCCAGGTTTTTACTGCTATGACGCCGTGAAGACGGATGTTTTAGTGACCGAGTTTTAAAACACTTCCCGGTAACGTGTGCGGAATTTCGCTTTAGGTGGCTCTGGCAAATTTTTGAACTTGTTCTTGCTAATCACGGGGTAAATAGTAAAATGTAAAAAAAAGAAGAATAAAACAAGAAAATAAATTAAAAACTCTATCTAAAGAAGGTAGAATTTCTACCTACCTACAGGCTGATTTTCGGATTGTTCGCAACGTTTGCCATCGATAGAGATAGAAAATATATATATAGTCTTCAAATACAATAATTATTAATTCTTTATGGTTATTAGTATTATAAATTTCTCGGTATTATCATTAATTCCTTATTTCACAAAAGATAAAGTACAAAAGGAGGATTTAATGCTAATTGCCTTGCGATACACTGAGATCAAATTATAATAATTAGGTTATATGGACGCAACATAAGAGCGTTGGTAGCGGAGCGGTGTAGAACGCCGGCTTCTCAATCGGGAGGTCGTGGGTTCGAACCCCGGCATGTACCAATGACTTTGTTTTCTAAGTTATGTACATTACTCGCTGACGGTGAAGGAAAACATCGTAAGGAAACTCAGTGTCTGATGTGTTAGCGTACCTCAGCGCTTGCTACGTACAATGGCCCAACTATAAGGCTAAGTGCGGAAATCTCAGGTCTAACTATGGACGCCATATGATGGTTTTTCTTTTTGTGAGTAAAAAAAACCGTACCACTAAAACACTCGTCCGCTGTGACGTCAAACGTGTACTAGCACCGTCAATATCACTGCCTTGGATATTTTATCTGCAAAAGTCCTTCTAATAGCTAACTTTTTCAAATATCGCAAGAGATTTATTAGATAGCATGTAATGTTTAAAAACCTATTTAGAGGCTTAAAGTTCCACCCATGCCGGGATTCGAACCCGCGACCTCTGGCTATCCGTGCCAGCGCTCTTTCCAACTGAGCTAATGGGCGACTCACCGGCATCAGTGAAATGTCGAACCTCTGTATCACGTACAGGCAGCAATGTCTGGCTGAAGTTATTTTATTAATATTGTAAAGAGGTTCGAAATTACACTGATGCCGGTGGTAAGTCGCCCATTAGCTCAGTTGCAAAGAGCACTGGCATGGACAGCCAGAGGTCGCGGGTTCGAATCCCGGCATGGGTGGAATTTTTAGCCTCTAAATAGGTTTTTAAAAATTGTCCTTAGCACGGGGGGTTAGTGCAATAAAAATTATATAAGCCATTTTCATAAACGTGTTTGTGATGTGATTCACAAACACGTGTATGAAAAAGGCCTGCAGGAAACCTTTCGTAAAACCTTTTTCAACACGTCCAGGGTCATCACTAAAACGCGCAGTTACGCAATTCTAAACAATAGAAAAATATGGTTGTATTTTTCTTCTACTTCTTCGTGGCGTTCTTTGATCGACAACGATTTAACGGGGGATGTGACATAGGTATAACGCGTAAAGTGCGAATTTAATAAAAACCGGTAAGTCATATTTCGAAAAACAATGTATAAAATGTTGACAAACAATAAATGGTTGTACAAACAATCACAGATTTACGTGGTAACATTTTTGAGGTAACCCTGTTTGTGGTTCCAATACGATTCATCAAGAGAATGTTAAAATCTCCGCGCTATTAAAAGGGACAGGGCAGATACGGAGCTTTAATAACTTCCCTGTCCAATATAATTCAATTACAATTCCACACGTCCACAGTTAGATACTTGTATATCCGAAGATGTATTCGAAATGAGTCAAATGTGACTCATGGACTTACTCCAATATACTCCTTTGATCATGTACGACTCTTGGTTAAATTGGCAAAGGAATTGCTGATCACACCCCTTTTATTCGATGCAAGTCGTTTGGACACTCACCTCGCTTTCGGAAGGGACATGTGACCACTCACTTCGTTGCCAGTGGACTGTGGACTATGAACACTGAGCTCGCTGGCCGCGGCGTGACTCACGCGGGCTAGCAACGTGTGAACGGGGAGGTACATGTGAACTCTCACCTCGTTGGATACTCTCCACGCTGGGCAATCTCCATATCAGACACTCATCTCGTCGAACGCTCACCATCTCGGACAAACACCCCGTCGAACACTCACCTCGTCGAACACAACACTCAACCCGTGAGACACTAACCTCGCGCAACATTCACCCCATCGGACACTCACTCGTTGTCTCCGATATCGGACAACACTAAAGTAAACATTAGATTACCATCACCATTTACCATCTTATTAATAAGATGACAAATGTTGTGGGCGCCATCTTAAGACCTAAAATTTTTTAAATGTTACTGAAAAATTTGTATATGTATTCTGTTGGCGCTCCTTAACAAATAAAAATTTATAAAAACAAAATAAACACTCGCCCCATCGAACACTCACCTCCTCATCTATTTTACATAACCGGGATAAACTTAGACGACTTTTTCATCGGCCTTTTGATCCGTGGAAAATCATTAACGTACAGTGCTCACCAGTTTTGGGCATAGTTAACTACTTTTTGTAATCAGATTACTAACTGCGATTAAAAGTAGTTAACTACATGTAGTTATGGTTACATGTAGTTATGGTTCCATGTAGTTAACTACAGTAATCAAACTACATTAAGTAGTTGTTAATTTGATTGCAATAATTGCTGTAATCATAACATAACTTATATTTCCGTTCGTTCGCACAATAGTAGCGAACGGATGTGCACACTGTCAGACACAATAAAATACACTACCCTGCATGCGTCGCACCAAAAAAAACACATGTACCCTACATGCAGGGAGTAGATAGTGCGCTCTAACGTCTCTAACTACAGTCTATTTATTCTTACTTGTCCAATTTAGTAAACAAGATTCTACCCTTAAACTGTGACTTTTTACTCCAAAACTGTCATATTTCCATAAATGAAATAACCTGGAACATTCTTCTAGATAACACGCTGCCAATTTTATAAACATAGTTCAAATCATGATAGTTCATGAATTTGCGAGAAAATGTCTAGTTTAGGCATCTAATCTCAATTTTAAGGTTAGAATCTTGTTTACTAAATTGGACAAGTAAGAATAAATAGACTGTACCTACGTAGCAAACGACAAGTCGATACATGAACGACAGGCGCGTCACACCTTTGTTTACACAAGTTTATTTTAAAATGTAGTTACAAAAAGTAATCTTGCAATCGTGATTCCAACTAAAAGTTGCAGTTAAATTTTTAACTACTTATTCTGATTACTTCAGTTAAATTTTTAACTACTTATTCTGATTACTTCATGTAGTTTTTAATCGTGATTATCAACTACTTTTTGTAGTTAGTAGTTAGATTACATTTTGCCCCAGACTGGTGCTCACCTGCTCCAATGCCCATTGTGCCCTCACAACGGCAGCGGGAATCCGTTGGCCCTAGCAGAGGCCTTCGCTTCCGCTATTGCAGCAGCCAACTATTGGGCAGGAAAAATATAAACTGGTAGAATCGCCTACACGAAAAGAAGAAAAACAAGCGGTCACGAGTTTTAGTTGGCAAACTGACCTCGCAGCCGCTGCCTGTACGTAATACAGAGAATATTGTAGAGGTTCGAAATTTCACTGATGCCAGTCGCCCATTAGCTCAGTTGGGAAGAGCGCTAGCACGGATCTCCAGAGGTCGCGGCTTCGAATCCCGGCATGGGTGGAATTTTAGCCTCTAAAAAGGTTTTTAAAATTGTCCTTAGCACGGGTTAGTGCATTAAGTGCTGATTTTTCAATCCTCTGACAAAACCTATTCCGTCTAATAGGTTGAAAATGTCACCGTGAAATCGTCGGTATAAAGGTAAAACTCATAAACTGCTTTTCCATTTTTTTATTTATAAACTGATAATTATTTTTGCCCAAAAATAACACAATCAAGTTTACTCATAAAAAAAAAAATAACGCGTAAGCGTTTTTATTTCTGAGCAAAATATTACATTTAGTATCTCAAATTCACATTAGCGCAGTTTCTACGATTAGGCTCATTTGCAGTTACTGAATTTTACCTTTATACCGACGAAATACAAACAAAACAAAGGCATTTGGAGCAGATTTTTGAATCGGTCGTTCAATTCGTATTGAACGACCGATTCAACGAATAAGTTTTATACGAGGATTGAAAATACAGCCCTAAAAACGAGAATCTAAACCGACCTCGTTGGGCGGCGGCTGCGGCTGTGCGGCTGGCTGGCGGCGCGCGACGGACGGCGAGCGGCGGTCGGGCGGCGCGGCGCCAGACTCCATGTGCTGCTTGCGCTGCCGCAGGATGGTCCAGTCGAACGTGTAGTCGTACTGGTAGTTCATCGTGCGGAACAGGATGCGGAACAGCTGGAAACGGCGGGGTGGGACCGTCACCAATGTCGTATTTCAATGTACAGTCTATTTATTCTTACTTGTACAATTTAGTAAACAAGATTCTACCCTTAAACTGTGACTTTTTAGTCCAAAACTGCCATATTTCCATAAATGAAGTAACTTGGAACACTCTTTTAGATAACACGCTGCCAATTTTATAAACATAGTTCATGATATTAAAACCTATTTAGAGGCTAAAAATTCCACCCATGGCACGGATAGCCAGAGGTCGCGGGTTCGAATCCCGGCATGGGTGGAATTTTTAGCCTCTAAATAGGTTTTTAAAATTGTCCTTAGTACGGGTTAGTGCATTAAAAATAAAAATAGTATAATAGTTCATGATAGTTCATGAATTTGCGAGAAAACGTCTAGTTTAGGCATCTAATCTCAATTTTAAGGTTAGAATCTTGTTTACTAAATTAGACAAGTAAGAATAAATAGACTGTATCTCGACTGCGATCCGGCAATCACATCACACTTCACACTAGAGGCCTGCGCAGAGCGGTGGTAGCGGAGCGGTGTAGAACGCCGGCTTCTCAATCGGGAGGCCGTGGGTTCGAACCCCGGCATGTACCAATGACTTTGTTTTCTAAGTTATGTACATTTGTGAAATTAAAGTAGCAATACTACTCGCTGACGGTGAAGGAAAGCATCGTAAGGAAACCCTAGTGTCTGAGGTGTTAGCGTACCTCAGCGCTTGCTACGAACAATGGCCCAACTATGAGGCTAAGTGCGGAAATCTCGTCTAACTAACTAGAGGCCTGCGCAGACGAGGGACTATCACCCCGGGTACTTTTTTGTCCGTCGATATAATCTCATGTAAATTGTATCGAATAACGCACACGAAGGTCTAAAAGTACCCAGTACAAAAAGTCTCTCAAGTTACCTAGGATATCAAGAGACAGGACTGGACAAAAGTCCGGGTCAAAACGCATTTTCTTTTTCAACTTCATATAAATTACAACACAATGTAATCTCAGAATATTTGCTTCCATAGCGTACGCTTCTCATTTCCGGAAAACAAAATGACTGCACACCGTAGGCGTTGTGTCCGCGACACGTACTCGAAGGACATTTTTTACGAATCAGGCGGTCAGGGGGTCCCTCGGGGACAAAAGTCCCTCGTCTGCGCAGGCCTTAATATTATAACGACGACAGTTTGTGAGTGTGTGTGTATGTTTGCTACTTCTTCACGTCTAAACAGCTGGAGCGGTTTTAATTAACATTTGGTATGGAGTTAGCGGTTTCCAATTTTTAATAAAATTTGGTATCCAGGGTGTCTGGATTAACACATAGGCTATGTTTTACTGCGGGAAAATATCTTATTCCCATGGGAAAGCGATAAACCGCGGGTAACACGGCGGGGCACAGCTAGTAAGAGTATGTTCTATATCTAATTTGTTTCAACTTTACAATACGGACAAAAAGTATATATTTATAGCACGGTTAATAGTTGTAAGAGCGCCTACGAGTCGAGTCGCGTATGATTTGGTAAGGCTTTAACCGTTAATAAGGCCTGGCTACTATTAACTTTTTATTGGTTTTGGACTTTATTTCTTCGTGATAAGGTTTAATTTGAGGTGGTAACTATTATCCCATTGCCTCATAAGTAGAGATCGGATAATCGGATGCATATAAACAGTTATGTAATCCAGGAGTCGTGTCTTTAAAAAATATGCCACACATAGACTTCGTTTTCCTACCATGATATCGACTAGATTCGCATTCACGAATTTCCCGGAATCCCAGGATTCATATTTAAAAAAATATTTCATAAGAAGCCGCTTCCGTAATATTGTAGCCAAAAATGAACTTTAGGTAAATATGCATCCGATTATCCAATCTCGGGTTTAGGAAGGTTACAAGATTAGCTATGTCTTTAACCGGGTAGCTAAATGGGACAAAAAATATGTTTCTAATTACATAGGTAGATTTGGAACCAAATGTTCAATGGTAGGAGGAGTTGAATGAAGTCAACGTACGCGAGAACTTTTAAAATGTGTCTGATTGTAACAATATGGCGCTGTAAAGCTTGGGTTATATGGCAAAATGAAATCAAAACTGTTTTGTCCAAAAATATTAGATAGGGCCAGATCAATGTGATTTGTTTTGTGTTACGGTTCTCCTCCATATTTTAGCACGCTGCCGTCACACATTAAGGCATATGTAACTAGATTGTCAGCTTCATCATGATATTACATGCAATGTTACTTATCCGTCGTGTAATGCAATAAATAAATAGAAACCATAACACAGAACTACCTAGTTTGGTTTCTAATATGAAAGAAAATTACGTATACTTAATATCTAAGTCAACCTGTAAACTAGCATAACTTTACACGTATACCGATGTCTGTTGCTTAATAAATATCTTTATCTTATAAATAAATTAAAAACACACTACGAATGTGGACTGCAAGGGCGATCGAATCGCAAGTGCTGCCGAGCTCTTCCGCCTTGGGAGAGACAGATAAATATGCGAAGCCGATTGCCAAGCTTCGAGTTTTGTACTGGAGTATACTGCCTAGGTATATCTTTGCATAACGGAATCTGTGTAATTTCTGTGTCCGTACGTCTTTCCTTGCTTACCTATTTCTGTTTAGCTAAAGGACACATTTCTGCAAACTTTAATTGACCTAGTTCACGCAGAGCGCCAAACTAAAAAGTGAAATGTTAAAAACTATAACGCGACTACGAAAGTACTCATTATAGCACGGTTAATAGTAGTAAGATATTTCGCACGCGATACTCACTTGTCTGAGATACATATAGTCCGGTGCTTCATCGAACGTGAGCCCGCGGCAGTAGTTCAGGTACATCGCGAACTCGGCCGGGAAGCCCTGCGATACAATACGCTATTTTTAACACGAGATATACATACAGGGTTTTCCAACTAATATTTCGTAAGCACTTCACTTTATCAGGTGAATTCCGGATAAATATTGGCCTTTTTGCATCTACTTAATGAGATGATTTATACAGCGTCCAGTGGTATCTTCACTCACACTAGATGGGTGAAGGGACCACTCCGACGCTGTAGTGCCTGGGTCACGGTTTTTATAGATGGTGTAGGCTTGCCCAGCACCTATACCATCCTGACAGCTTAGTCGGCCTAGTCCACAGGAAAGACTAGTCAATACGTGCGGAGCCAACCAAGCCGCGGGTTTCGTCACGATGTTTTCCTTCACCGTTAGCGTGTGGTATTGCGACTGCAAATTCGCAAATGTACGTAACTTTGAAATTAAACAAAGTCATTGGTACATGCCCGCACTCGGGATCGAACCTGGGGCTCTCGCTTGCCAGTCTATGAATTCCGGATCACCTTACTTGATTTATGTTGTAATGTCTGACCGGGTTTCGCTGTGTTTCGATACCAACCCTTGTATGTCCCCGGTGCTGGGGCACGAGTCTCTTCCTTCGCAGGAAGGTTAGGCCATACTTCGCCACGCGGGTCAAGTCCTGGTTTGTGGAGAATTGTAAGGCAGTGGCGGGCCTTACTGTCAGAAGTTATCAAGCCGCCCGTAAGGCCTCAGACATGGCTTAACGACTGCCATTACATGACACCCGGCACCAACGGCTTAACGTGACTTGCGAAGAATGAAAGCGCTCGGAAAATGCCACTAGCGGTAGTCACGGGACGGTCACCCATCCCGCATCTGACCGCGCCTGTTTTTGCTAAACTCAGGTGATTGATTCCAATCACTCTGTTTGACTAGGCCACGAGCGCTTTGTGGCCTAGAACCGCCATAACACCATTTATTTATTAGTATTTTTAACATTTCGTATTTCTTAAGCTCTTACCTTACAGAGAACCTCGACGGGTGTGGACATTTTCTTTTCGCTGATCCTCTCGTACTTCTGCTTCTTGGTGAGAGCCTTCAGACCCTGCCACGGTAGCGAGCCTCTGTCGTACACAAATAATACCAATCAATCAATCAATCAATAATTTATTGCTGACTATGTGTAAATAATTGGTATACATTTTGGGGTACTTAGTTATTACTTAGTCACCCTTTACGGATATTGCAAAATTGGTGAGACTTACATCTAACATCGAAGCATTTAGATTATACATTTATGTACAAATCTTAGCATTTAAGAATATGGATATTTATTTGTGAAACTCGAGGATGAATAGATGATGGGGACACATTGTCCGTATGGATGACAGTCGCACTCTTACTACAAAATCTCAACTGGGAATCGTAAGCAATGAGGACTGTATCTGATACAAGTATGTTTTGATATGTCCACTTTGTTGCACAGTTAACTCCCAAGTGTTGCCACTGCAAAGAACTGTCTCGCAAGTTAAGTGGTATACCACCTAACACTTAAAACAGGACTGCGCTTGTAAGGCCTGAATAGGGAAAGGCCATTCAAGAGGGCACGTTGACATTGATTCCGCCTTACATTTGTTGTACAAATGGCCTGAGTTGGACTATATTTTCTGTTTGTGACGTCCTTGCCTGTTTACTATAGAATATCTTTTAAGGTACACATATGTGTACCTTACAAGAAAGCAGAAGGTTTATTTAGCTATGCCGTATAGATATGAGACGTAATATGTATCACACATAATGGATAACAAATTTCAATGGTCATCTGAGATATTAAAGTGCCATTGAGACATTACTATATAATTTTAAAAACCTATTCAGAGGCTAACAATTCCGCCCATGAAGGGACTCAAACCCGCGACCTCTGGCTAACCGTACCAGCGCTTTCCCAACTGAGCTAGTGGGCAAGTGCTGGTATCAGCGAAATCTCGAATCTCTTTACAATATTTCTCTGTATTATTTACAGGCAGCGACATCTGCCTGAAGCAACACTTGCAGCCCCGAGCACCCACTTTGCAGTTAGGCTTCACATCGGAATGATATCGCTGTACCCACATGAATATAGTCTTTTTTTGTTGGCATGGGCGAAATTTTTAGCCTCTGAATAGGTTTTTAAAATTGTCCTCAGTACGGGTTGGTGCAACAAAAAGAATGTAATCATAACTGTATAACTGTACAACCAAGTCTTTTTGCAGATATATGCGTGACAAGTTACATAATCAAAGTGAACTAGTGATTGTGTCTTGTGTAGTAGTAACTGACCTGTTAAAGTACATGAGCACATAGCCAAGCGACTCCATGTCGTCTCGGCGCGACTGCTCGATGCCGAGGTGGGCGTTTATGGACGCGTAGCGCGCCGTGCCTGTTGGGAGCAAAATGGAGGTTAGCGTCACGAGAATAGTTGAGAATCGCGAAGGGATCCGTGGATTCTACCTCTATCAATCATCAGCACACCTGTGCTTAATGTTGGATATAGGCTTTTTCCTCATTACGCAAACTTTCACGGTGTCTCGCTATTCGTACACATCTCTGCCGACCTGACCACATCGTACGTCCGTCAGGCTGTTAGTTGGATTCTACATTACGTAACCAATTCCATGCAGTTCCGCTGCATAGGCCCTCTAACAGAGAAAGAGTATGAACTTCACTACAACTGAATGCTGTTGTTTGGTGTAATCAGTGTTTTCATGTAGATCCAAAACAGATTATTTTGCTTCCATTATGCAAAATCGTGTCTTTCGTACTTTCTTTTTCCTTTTATATATATATACACGAAACAATCAACTCCAACTCGTTGAAAAAAACTTTTTGAATGAATAAATGAGGCACGTTACTTATTTCAACGTGTCTATAATTATATTTTTTTCTAGTGGATTTGTGATAAAAAAAACAATATGTTTTTTACTGACGCTTCGCTACCCGTGCAACCCTTTTAGAGACTTATGATTTTGTGTTTTATGGTTGAAAAACATTGCCGTAGATAGTGCCTAATGGGCCTGTTGGGAACGGGACCTTTTGAGAAAAATGAGAAGGGCAGTTTTTCGAACGGGACCTTATGCGTCAAAAGGTAAGTGGAGTAGCACTTACCCGTAAGGTTCTTGTCCTCGCGGTAGGAGATGTGGCAGCGCGTGCGCAGGTCCCGGAACTTCTTGGCCAGCCCGAAATCGATCATGTACAGCTTGTTGCAGTGGCGGCCGATGCCCATGAGGAAATTGTCTGGCTTTATGTCGCGGTGGATGAAGCACTTGCAGTGGATGAACTCGACTCGCCCGAGCATTTGGTCTGCGGGGGGATAGACAAATAGATCTACATATAAAATATTATTTATTAACTACCTGTTAGTTAGACCTGAGATTTCCGCACTTAGCCTCATAGTTGGGCCATTGTACGTGCAAGCGCTGAGGTACGCTAACACCTCAGACACTAGGGTGTCCTTACGATGTTTTCCTTCACCGCCAGCGAGTAGTATGGCTACTATAATTTCACAAATGTACATAACTTAGAAAACATAGTCATTGGTACATGCCGGGGTTCGAACCCACGACCTCCCGATTGAGAAGCCGGCACCGCTCTCTCTATTAACCACCAGGAAAAGTATAACAATGCGGATGATCACCATTTACAGGTATTTTATATGCCGCAATTGTGGTTTATATTTTTGTAGAATTTAAAAATATAAATCTAAAACTTTTACCAACAAAAAAAATCTTTTACAATTTTAGGATAATCATAATAATTGATTTGTTTATTTTTATCTATTACATCCGCGAAAGTTTACCTAAAACAATTAACTTTTATTTGCAACGCAATGAAATGTAGGGTTTATGACGCGGTAGATGAATTACTTGCTGTGGATGAACTTGACCCGCTGGAGCATTTGTTCTGGGAGACGAACAATCTAGATGTGGGCCATAGCGAAGTAGGTAAGATCCAGTACCAACAACATAAAATTCTAGGTAAAACATTGTAAGAAATCATACATGATACACAGAAACAAGGAATTTTGAATGATTAATTACAACTTCATTACTTTCATCTTAAAAACAAGTCACTTATCATTCTATTTCAATGCTCCTGCAGAAACGTTGGAAAAATTCCAACTAATGAATACATATTCCACTGTTTTGCAAGTTAACTTTAAATATTGTTGGAAGGAATTATGACTGAAGTCTATTTGACAAAATATTTAATTTGGCCTACAAATAGTCCACTGAAGTGTGTTTTTTAATTAAGATTGTCCTTTTCTTACACAACAGTGTATTGCACTGTGCTATCAAAGTTACAATAATATAGTTTATTAAATAAGACACAGAGACACACTAAACTCACGAACTATTATTAAATCCAAATACTTTTCCTTTCAATTCCAGACGGGAAACCTTTCACTGACAAAACACCAATTTCAATTCAATTCAATTCTTGTTTATGGCACCCTCTAGGATTCTTTTTCCTCGAACAATCACCCTCAGAACGAAAGAGGCCTAAGTCAAAAAATAGTGAAATTGAGTTACAATCATAGAGTCATAAAAAGGTATGCCGTGGACGGAAGATTCGCTATGCTCTTTTTTTACAATAAGTGCCTTTGTTTTACTATTCATCGGATAGAGCATACCTTTTTATGTCTCTCTATGATTGTTAGGTACTCAATAGTATTTAACTATTTTTTGACTTAGGCCTCTTTCGTTCTGAGGGATGCTTGTGCGGTAACAACCTATTCACTTCATACAGCGTCTGAAAAGTTACTTCACTTTTCAAGTACATAGTGAGTTGTCACTGGACGCTGCATGAATCACCTAGCGTAGATGTAAAAACCCAAATTCAGTCACTAACCTGCTAACATAAGCACCGTCTTGATAGTGAACTGACGCGAGCAGAAGTTGAACAGATCCTCTAGTGACGGACCTAAAAGGTCCATCACCAGAATGTTGTGATCTTTCTCGTAGCCGTACCATCTGTGGAGAAGAAAGAGGTCTTATTACACTGGTCACTTGTGGCTATGGCCTAACTTTTAGGCCAATACAGAGAAGTCTGCTCCGCAACAAAATCGCTGAGGTGCCTTTTTGTCTAAAAACCTATTTCGAGGCTAAAAATTTCACCCATGCCGGGATTCGAACCCGCAACCTCTTGCTATCCGTGCCAGCGCTTTTCCAATTGAGCTAATGGGCGACTCACCGGCATCAGTGAAATTTCGAACCTCTTTACACTACTCTCTGTATTCCTTTTTGTCTGTTGTATATTTCGTTTTCATTGTGGTGTTGTTTATTTTATGTCACATATTATATTAGATAGATAATTATTCTTTATTGCACACTAATAACAAACTTAAATATCTAAGTTACACAGTATACAATTGGCGGTCTTATCGATCTCTTAAAGCGATCTCTTCCAGACAACCTTAGGATGGGTAGGATTGGAAGATGAAGACATATCTGTTTATTTTGTTTCTGTGATATGTTACAAATTACAATAAAATGTCTTTCCTTTCTTTTTCTGTTAAAATGTGTAGGCACGGATAATGTGCTTAGTACTAAACTGTTAATGCTAATTTAGTTAAAATTTGCCTGTAGATTGCTGTTTGCCTGTAGGAAGCGCTTCAGTTTTAATTACTTTAAAGTGTTTCTCATGACATGACTTAAATATTAACTATGTTGTTACTTTTACATATTGCATTTAATTGTGGCGCAATTTCGAATTTCAATTTCAATAACTTTGAGGGAAGAAGCTGGACGTCGAAATTCAATAAATAAGTAGCTTAATCGACTATTTATTTATTATTCAGTATTAACAGTTGCTCATCTCCAGAAGCTATTACACTGTGAATGAATACTTAGAAGATAAATTTAAATAAGATGTATAATAAAAATAATATTTTATGCAATTATAAGATACCTACCTAGTTTTTAAGATAAAATTGTGGAAATTAAATAGTTCGTAGGTACTGGATACCACATTAGCTATAAGATTTTGGTTGTAAGGCTTTTGCTGTGCCCGACAGGGTCCATAATGATACACATTATCTGTTATATTATATAAGATCTTACCAAACTTATGGCTGCAATAAAGTATTGAGTATGAGTATTCATACAAAAGAAATGCGTTAAGTTTCAAGATTGTATGAAAAATAGATTATATGTAAATTGGTTATAGGTTTAAGTATTCATGAAAGAGCAGGTGTTTTCAGATTTTTTGATTGTTTCAATAATAGGGTCCCGAAAAAAGTTATGCTGATTTCACGTTGATGGTGAAACACAGCGGTTGGGGTGTATATACAACCAAACAAACAAATTTAATCATACAGTATTATAAAAAACCTTTGTGAACTGAATTGGCATCTATGGCGGCTCTCGATGTTGGCTCTTCCCGTATTGCCTACGATTTACAAGTCACTGCCGGTTTTACAAAGTCAGCGCTTTGGATGCGTCAGAAAACCCAAGAAAGAACGGTTAATATTTGGCAAATACGAGCGGCCAAGTAGGGCGCCGGCATTAGATATCACGCAATATTATAAAGACGAAAGTTTGTGAGTGTGCGAGTGTGTATCTCTGTTACTTTTTCACGTGTAAACGGCTGGAGCGGTTTTAATTGGTATGGAGTTAGCTGACACCCTGGATTAGACTAGACTACACATAGGCTAGATTAGACTACACATAGGCTACTTTTTACTGCGGAAATAGTATAATTTCATTACAAGTGCGGAAAGGCTGTCATTGCAAAGAGTTCCGACAAATCTCAGTCACGACAGTCGGAACAAGTTGCAATGACGGTTCCGCACGTGTACTGAACGACTATTTTTAATACAGTTGCGAAAAAATAAGTAATTTAAATAAAGAAAAAATGTTTGGAAAATGGCGCCAACCGTAAAAAAATATAACCATTTTTTTTCTTGCCCATACAGCCAAGTCTTCAGTAGATTTTTTTTATTGATATGAAATTTAATGAGATGAAATGAAATGAAACCTAACTTAACTCATTCAATCAAATCATTAAATCTGATATTGAAACAAATTAGTAGCTTATAAAAACTTCTATGATTTTTTTTTTAGTAAAAACTTCATGGTATGTTTTTCTTTTTAATAGACATTATTTTGACAGTTGGGAAAGAAAACGCACGATTGCGGGAAAGGTAGAAAAAAGCACGAATGTGTAATAGCCCACTTCCCGCACGCTATAAGTCCCTGTAATACGCCACTTTTTGAGCAACTGTATTAAAATAGTACATTACACAACTAGGGTGGTAATACAAAGAAAGGCCGAGATCGCAGAAGTTTGCGGCCCGAGCTGCAAGCGAGGGACGTAAATATGCGATCGAGAGCTTTCTTTATTACCTCCCGTGTTGTGTACATCTTTTTATGTCTACACTTGGCCAGAAAGCGCAGCGTGCGGAAAAAGCCACTTTATTGCCAGGTGTGGCATAAAATATCTTATTCCCACGGGACAATCGATAAACCAGTAGTAACACCGCGGGGCACAGCTAGTAGAAAATATACGTGATGGCAAGCCCCGGTGCCAGCCTATCCCTCTCAGATACAGGCGTGAGGTTACGTACTTAGATTTCAATATTCACTGATGCATATAATCTTTCATAATTAACCAGTCTAAAATCTACGATAAATAAATGTAACCTAGAAACTGTGTGAAACAAAGCATGACCTAGACTAGCACTTGGCCAAATAAATAACGATTGTGCATTCAGTTCGCCAACCAAGGTCTATGGGGAAACCTTGCAACTTAATTTTGAATCCACATTTTCACAAAGCAACAAACAATTGGGTTCTTGTACCGTCGGCAGCTGCAAGATCGTATAAGTTCAATAGTGTATGCATGTAAGGTTGCTATGCTGACTCTATTTTAATGTCCTCAAGCTTGTAACGATATCAACTTTTTACACATTTTTTTAAGTTTCTTTCATTCTCTCTTATCATTTTTAAATCATAACTAAAATTAAGTCGCCACTTCAAGATTTCTTTTAAATTTTCATTGTTATTTAATCTTTTGACGAAACACTACTATTGACTGCTATTACCTAGTTGCAATTAACTTTTATCGTTTATTCTGTACTAGCTGTGCCCCGCAGTATTACCTACGGTTTATTATGGAAATTAAATTGTGTAGGTATTAACAATAAAATATATTTTCCCGCAGTAAAACGCATTTATAATATTAAGTAGTAGGGAAGTAGGGATGTACGTTATTCGAAAGCGGCGAGAACTGGACACCAAAATGTACATTGCTAGGTATTAAGCGGCGCCCGACATTGTACAACTTTATTCTCAAAAGTGCAATAATAATAATCCCAGCAATATTTCATTTATAAACTAGCTGACCCCACAAACGTTGCTTTGCAATATTAATTAGCCTATGACCTACTCTCACAAAAAAAATCGTAAAAATCGTTCAAACCGTTTCGGAGGAGTTTGGTATATTATTTATTTTATGATAACAAACTCTGTGGCACGAGATTTTTATATATATTAGACAAATAATTATTGGTAAAAAAACTATAGCACGCAATGGGTATGCAACTTCATCGTTCTAAGATGCCAATGTTTAGGTCACATCGCGTGTTAAAATCTCAATGTCCAACTGGTTTTCTCAATGCTCCACTTGTTTAGGATCCCAATGTTTTGGACACATAGCAGCGAGTTACAATTACAAACACGTTTTATCAAAAAGAAAGCTTGAAAATTTCGATTCCTTAGAAAGATATGTTCGGTTCTCGATACTACACATTGATTTCGAATAAGGTTGACAAATTTTAAGCGGACACTAACCATTTGGCTAGAATCATTTCCAGAATGAGATAGGTCTAGGTTCTGCAGTGGGCGCCAAAGGTCTGATGATAATTTGTATTCTAAGTAAAATGTAAAAAAAAAAAACGACGTCAAATAAAAATTGTAAGTACCCAAAATAAGTACCCAGAGCAACGACGAAAAGTTGTAAGAATAAAATCGCATTTAATTAATTAAAGACTTACCTTATGTGTGGTATTCCGATGCCCCCTTGGAGCATCTTATACACGCGGCTCTCATAGAGAAGCTGTGGGTGTCGCGCCTTTATAGACTCTACTTTGACTGCTACCTCCTGTAACAAGACATAGGGAGAATCAGCTTTAAGAATCGACTCGGGTCACTGTTATTTAGTTAGTTAGACCTGAGATTTCCGCACTTAGCCTCATAGTTGGGCCATTGTACGTAGCAAGCGCTGAGGTATGCTAACACCTCAGACACTAGGGTTTCCTTACGATGTTTTCCTTCACCGTCAGCGAGTAGTATTGCTTTGCTACTATAATTTCACAAATGTACATAACTTAGAAAACAAAGTCATTGGTACATGCCGGGGTTCGAATTCATGACCTCCCGATTGAGAAGCCGGAGTTCTACACCGCTCCGCTACCACCGGTCTTTTGTCACTGTTATTTAATAAACACCTTTAGCTTTTCCGATGAACCTATTCAGTACCTAGCTAATTTTTCCTGTGGTTTCCGCACTTAGCCTCATAGTTGGGCCATTATACGTGCAGGGCTGTGAGGTCGCTCCAGCCAGCCAATCTCTTTCCGTTAAACCTATTAGAACTATCCATGCCTGCAAAATTTATCATGCGATGCGGATTAAAGTATCCTAACATCCTTATGTATTTATACAGTCATTTATGTCCAATTGTCCTATTTGGATTTTTTTGCGCCATGTTTAAGCGGGATTTTTTATATTTTTAATCACTTTAACACCAAGTGTAAAAATAATCTTTGAGAAAACATAAAAAAATATTAAAATATATTTTTGTGTCCATAACACAGTCAAATTAAAGAAATGGATGAGATAACTAGTTTCCTCAATCTCAGATAATTACATATGGCAATTTCGTACAAGGGCTATTGCTGACACATTCAAATATATTTATAATTTTAAAAAAATGCACCTAGCTAAACAAGTTGCGGACATCATAAATACAGTTTTGTTTTCCTGTACTGATTTTGGTTTTATTTGGATCTACAGTGTCCTGGTTGAATTTTTTTTTGTAGTCATAGGATTTATTTGTTCAATTACCTACTAACCATAAGACTAACCCTAACCTTAAATTAATTTGTAAATAAAACCCATTCTATTCTAAAACAACAGACGGCAACAGGAGATTAACTCTGATTGTTACTGTACGAGAAATGAGTAATGAAGGAAATCTCACATGTAACTAGCTAACAAACAAGCAATTAAATACTGGTTGATCAAGTCGAGTCTACAAGCCAAGACTTAACAAAATTGTAAACAACTGATATCCTATCATTATTTTGGAGTTGCTCTCATATTAAAAGTTGTTTATAAACACAAGATAGCTGCAGGGTCTAAGTTATAGTGGACCAGCATAAACTCCAGATGAGCGACTGGTAAACAGGAGGTCATGCAGGACAATGACAATTGAGGTCATGCAAGACAATGACAATTATTTTTCTTTTTCACTGGACTGTCAGTTCTAGAGATAGTAAAAGATACATAGAGATACTTCCATGCATCTTTATTTTTTTATCTGATTTCTATTGTATCATTTCTGATTTCTAAATGTGTCCTTCATAGTCATCATAATGGGTGTTTCCCGTCAGTCGATCCAGCGGTACATTTATTCCCTTTCGCCATACTGATCTAAAATTTGGGAAATCGTGTTCCCATTAGATTGATTCTATTTAATAATTGTACTATCATTTGCAAAACATTTTTATTGGAACCTATCTAACGAAAAGTATCAATAAGAATATATAGCAGGTCGTAATCACACAAACAGTTCTAAACATGACTGTACAAAAATAAAAGGTGAGTGTTGGCTAAACGGGAAAAATATTTCACATTGGGCCGATTGATCGGTTGACCGATCGGATGAGCAGGGAACACCCATCATAATCATCAGCCCTCTACTCTCCTCCCCTCTGCCCTCTGCTCGGATCATGCCTCTTCCCCATGACGCTAACTTGTGCCATTTCTATTTGCATTACCCATCGGGCTGTCTACCCACTGACTGTAATCGCTTTTGACGCCACTCAGTCATCGCACTTTTCTATCAGCCACCTTCCCACCTCACCAGGTGTCCTGCCACTTGACATTCGAGATACATACATACATAACCTCATGCCTGTATTCCAGAGGGGTAGGCAGGGACCAGGGACTGCCACGATCCTGACTGATCACCTTCGCTCCATCAACGTTCATAAGTCGTTGCATGGACGCAAGCCAGTTCCGGGTACTTTTTATTTACCCCTTTACTAATACATCCCCTATTGGGTCGATGTATGTCCGCCCAGAACGTCCCTTAAAAGCCCTACATTCTTACATTCGAGATCCGGTCACCAATATCGACGAGATGGACAAAAACAATCAATAATAGTTGTCGATAATAATAATTTTATTGATCAATGATGATATTTGGTACTGTATCTAATGGTCTAAGGCCTAGCATGGCACACTCAAAAGGACTATGTGGAACTTTCACTCAGTGCATAATCTGCATAGTGATCCATGTCATTGTAGGTATGAATTTTGTCTATCACTCCTATAATAGTGTTCTAGGGCCATATATAACAAAGCCCGATTCAGGTCCATAATTTGCCAAACACTTAGCCTTGTGGCCTGCAAACACGAACTTGCTAGTCCTGCATGCGTGTCTACTTATACCTGGACTTGTATACAATTCGTCAGACATAACTGTAAAAAAGAGAATGTGTCCTGGGGATCTGGCAATCCTAATCACACGTACGAGTTTGATGTGTGACCAACTAACCAAAGTTCGGAATGTCAATAAACTTCTAATAGGTGTATGTTAAGTTTTTGAGTTTATCTACTATTATCACTACCAAGATCTACTGTTGCTATGTTACTATTCTCCTACATAGTAAGTTTAGTTAAAGTTTTTTTTTATTTTGTGGCTCACAACCAGCACTGCAAGATCACTGCATTATTATGAAATCCTTTATTGCACAAAACACAAAGTACTTCATACAAAGGCATACTTAATGCTAAGTAGCATTTTCTTCCAGTCAACCTTTGGTCTGTGGATAATGGCTGGGTGGATAATGCAAAATACTAAAAGTAGGTACAAAAAATTATCATTGCTAATTGCCAGGGGATGGAAAATGAGAACAATGCTTTGTGCATTGGAAACAGATTATTTAGTGAAATATTTCAAGTAACTATGACATCAAACTTATGTGCCTACCTACTTTCAAAAGTTATTTGTATAAATCCACAACTTATCTTCACTGATGGCTTGAGTAAGCCTCTGTGACCCAAATACATAGAATGCATAAACATTAGCAAATTAACTGTCACATTTACTAAATTTCAATGAATTCCTAACAATGAGGAAATCATGACAATAATAATTGTCCTAATTAACTGTAAACTAAGTAACACTCCTGTTTACTAGGTACCCTATTTACGTATCTAACAGTTGTTGAGCCTACATTGGAAGGTAAATATAAAAACTTTGTCTAATATGAGTGGGTGTATATACTTGCAATTTGTTGACAAGTACTTCTATATGATATTGATAAAACCGTTTGCTGGTCACAAAGAAACCTGATCCAGCTCTATGACTTGTCAAGACAAGTCGAAGGAAAGCAGTTTTTTTCGCAGGGGGCTTATTACGTAAAGCTTAGAAACGTAAAATAACATGCCTAATAACATTCGCAGCACGAAATATGATCGTATCAACGAGATATAGGACTAAGAAAACGCCCAGACCGCCATTTTCAAGAACAAAAATCCAGAAATACATGGACGATTTGACAGTCGGATCAACTGACGAGAAAGGACATCCGACCAATAATTGAAATAAATCGTGAAATATACCTCTCCATCGGTGATATTGATCGCTAAAAAGATGTCTCCGAACGATCCGCCACCAATCTTGCGGATAATATTGTATTTCTCATCTATTACTACCAGTTTCCTGGCCAACAGCATGCGTTCGATGGTAACCATTTTCGTTAGCCTTCATCACTTGTCGACACCAAATTACAAGAATCCCATCGCACAGGGCCGAAATATCACAACACTTAGGAATTTAGAGTCTATAAATGCTCGAAATCACGATTATTTCGAATGGACGCTACGAATATACAAAGAAATTCATTTTATTGCGAAATGAAGACGAGATGGATGTCGTCAGCCTATTTTTTGTGACGTCACAATGACAGTGTTGCCATGTTACAGGTCGACCGAAAACTACCAATGTGCACCGACCGATGCGCTCACAAGATTTCTACTAGATACAAAACAAAGAAATAATAATGTCGTGAACTCTATAAACATAATAATAAAAAAACATGTTTCTGTAGAGAAAACAGGATAGATAGGAAAAATACTTTCGCCTGGATAAAAAAAATATTTTCATTATCGGAAAGTACAGTGCGTTCACATTAACTTGACGCGTGAGAGAATTGGTAACAAGGACATAACATGTGAATTAGCTTTTGGACCTAATCGGAAGATGGTAAAACAAGCCCTCAATCCTTTTATTTTCCCCAAGTAATGGGAATGATTTCTTATTTAACATGGTAACAGTAAACATCTCAGTGCTACCAATTCTCTCACGCGTCAAGATCTGTAGTTGCCTGAAAAGCTAACTTTTTCAATAATGAAAAAAGTAAAATAACGTCTATACTATACCTACCTATAACTGGTCGGCCACCGAAAAAAAATAAGCGGGAAAACTGAAATTCAATCTTCTTTCATTTGCTTTTTCGTGTTATAGCTTTTCGTTTATACCTATATTCCTTATATTTGTAATGAAAAGCAGTGTTTGCGTCGGGTTTTATTTTACTATCAGCTATAAAATATTAATTAATTAAAAATTCATATTTTATAGATTATTTATAGATCTAGTATAAGTGTTATCTAGAACGCACCAAAATTTTTATTTAATGTTTCATGGTCAGGTGTTCATATGCGATTTAACCCAAGTGTCCCGAACAATATTAATCTCTTAATGTATGTACTGTTAACTGCCAGTTAGGAAAATAGCATAAAAAAACCAACAGTAGGCTGTTAACACCGTAGGTTTAACAATTATGTTTCATCTTCATCAGCTACATGGAAATACACAAGGACAGACCGAAGGGGTTTAGTTCCTCTCTGCCCTCCACAACGTAAGTGGCTTTTATTAAGTATTTTACAGCGTTGGTAGCTTTCACTGTTACACACCACAAACACTTATTATAGTTGTTTACTTGTCAAAGAACCTCCGTAGTGGTTTTATTACATGGAATTTTGTTAGCAGCGATCTAGATCACAGACGTAAATCACACAAATATTATAAAGGCGAAAGTTTGTAAGTCTGTATGTTTGTTACTTCTTCTCATCAATACGGCTGGAGAGATTTTGATAAAATTTGGTATGGAGTTAGTTGACACCCTGGATTAACACATGAGCTACGTTTTACTGAAGGAAAATATTTTATTCCCATGGGAAAATCGATAAACCGCGGGGCACAGCCAGTCATACGTACATAACACAGTGCGGCGAGAAACCATTTGATTCTGTAGTCTGAACGGAAAAAAATCGGAGTCTTGGAACGTTTTGAAGTTCTCACCAGAAAAGCATTTTTTGATTCATCATTCATTAGCTATGAGCTTTATAAAATTCTCCAAAAATACAACCTTAACTTAAGCGGCGTTTTTCTTAAGAATGTTTACTCTTTTAATACTACAATGACTTAGAAAGAGTAAACACTAGAACGAATGCAATTTATTGAATTTATGGCAGACAAACGAGACCGTAAAAGAATAACTTCTCATCTTATGCTATGACTTAGATACCTTTCCTATTATGTCATCATTATGAAACATCCGAATTTATCTAATAGGAATGGCATTGAAACACATTTCTTGTTAAAGAAATACAGCCTCCCTTCTTTTACTGGCTTTAACCATACATGCTTTAGCTTAGTAGAAGGACCAATTTCATAAACATTAGTCTAATACAAAATAGGTAAATTGTAAATGCCTAATGTTGCAGTCTGAGCATGAAACAAGTCTAAAACGTGCAGTTTTCATATTGTACTATTTCATTCCTAGATATTGTAGGTTGTATGTATTATGCTGATTATTAATGATAACCAACATAATATAAGTTATGTACAAATCGCCATTGTTTCTGAACAATAAACCAACTATCTTGTGTTGTTACAATAAATGTATGTTCCTTTCTTTCTTCCTCGGTTGCAGTGCAGTACAAGGAAAAAATATTAGATTTCCAAACACCAGTTGGTATCCAAGTATTTAAAAGGAAATTGAGGAAATGTTACTTCCGCGATAGTAGATTTGTGCCCGGCTATAGCACGGTGGGTAGAACGATGCACATAGTACAAGTCAACCGTTTGGTGGCGTTAAAATGTCCGAATTTGACAATGTACTGGAGAAAAATGTCACCACTTTTGACATAAAAAACGTGCGACTTGCGTCGTCGTACTACCGAGGCTAGAACCCTGATTTAGGAACGGCAGTTTGTACTATTCGCTCCCTTTCGGCCGTTTTCGCAACCAAGATTCGAAACCAGTCTAGGGGATTTGAAATGAATTTTATTGTGCTAAAACATGGGGTACATTCAGCAATTATTATTACTTATATTGAGATCACCAGGTTTTACCTTTTCAGGTGTATGCACGTTTATTTACTTAAAGTTAGTATACGATTTTTTTACGTATTATTCTTATAGCTAAAATCTGAGATCTATCATCACAGTTTTTGTAGGAAAGACCCTTATGACTTATAGTCTAAATATGTCTTTATAGAATAGAAACAGTTTTCTGTGAGATACCTAAAAATAAGATTTTTAAAAGTACTAAGTGGTTTTCCTTTAAATGTATCAGGTAATTTATTGTATATATCTATGCACATCATGTAGCAATTTTTAGACGTGAGTGTTAATTTCATGTCTGGTCGGTGTAACTTATTTTTATATTGTGCGCGCACTACGCGATTGCTGGCATCTTGTTTTGTCTGAAATATTTTTTTGTTATATACAAAAACACATGCTTCCATAATATATAAGCAAGGTAGAGGTAGAATCTTGTGTTTTTGAAAACATGGTCGGCATGATTCAATTTGCCGGAGGCCAAATATTGCTCGGATGCCGCGTTTTTGCAAAACAAATACTTTGTCCATGTCAGAAGAATTGCCCCATATTACGATGGCGTAGCGCAGAGTCGAATCAATATATCCATTATTGCTAGCTTTGCCGCTTGTAACGATGTTAATTGGCTCACTTTTCTTAAAGCATATACAAATTTATTTACTTTGATACAGATGCTATTTATATCCGCCTTTCAGTTACAATTTGAGTCAAAAATTATGCCCAGGAATTTCGTTTCTTCTAGTCTGTCACCATTAAATGTAATTCTTAGTTTCTTTATTGCCTCTATTAGTGGAGAACTGCATGAACTTTGTTTTATTAATATTTACTTTTAGGTTGTTTGTGGAGAGCCATGTAACTGCTTCTTGTAAAGTTTTATTGAGTTCTTCGTTATATTTGGTTTTATCTTTATTTTCCACTATTAGAGTTGTATCGTCTGCGAATAAGATGCAGTCGTTTGACAGGAAGGTTGGCATGTCATTGATATATATCAAAAAGAGGAAAGGAGCCAATATTCCACCTTGTGGTACTCCGTATTGATTTTCAAGTAAAGAAGATTGGTATTTAAGTATTGATTTTGATTTTGAGGAATATCTTAAAATATCTACGCATTGCTTTCGAATTTTCATGCAAAGGATTTCTGTCGCTGTTCAAAGCGGTAACGCAGCCAGTTTCGTGCAGCAATTTAAGTCAGGTATGGCACGAAGTGATCTTTGAAGTCTGTAATGCTAATCTTTATGACTTATTCCCATCTTCCAACCTAAACTTCCACCCTGGGTTGGAGGTTGGGAATTGTTTGTCCCATCTTCCAACCTATGGCAGGTTGGAAGATGGGAATATATTATCTGAATTATTTTTGTTCCCATCTTCCGAACTGACATAAATGAGGTACAGTCAATAAATTAATGGGTTAGTATGTAATTTTGTACAAAGTAATGTGTATACAATCTTTAAATCCAAGTACATACCTAAATAATGATTTCGTTTTCCGATATGGTTTTATCACGCAGACAGACCTATAGGGTTCTATCAATTAATCATGTTGAGCACCTCTTGTTTCAAGAGTGTTATTATCTAACCTCTTTAAATGAGAATAGTATGAAGTAACTGGCACTTCCTGCATAATTCACTACAATGACGTCTATGTCAGTGTTCAGTAATCAATAAATAAACGTCGCTCAAATATTTTTTCTATATTGCATTAAAAAAAGTGGAAAAAATGTCCTCATTTGACCCCAGTTGCAGTACCAGTACCAGTACAACTGGTAAATTAACGTATTTAATTTTGGGTTGAGGTGGTAAATGTTATTGAAAAATATAATTAAAAAATGATTAAGTACTAAACATAATACATCTTGTTTTATTACCGTACCTATTTATTTCGTATTAGTGAATTGATAACAGATATGCAATTATTATGGTCTATAATAATTCTCACATTCATAAAAGAAACTTCAATCTAAACCCAAATGCCTATGCACACAACAGTGGCCCAATCATGAGTTTTGTCTACTATCGAATCGAGAATAGTATCGAGTAAAAATGTATGAAAAAAAAGCAGCGATCCTAGCGGTAAATAGCGGCGCTACTTTTTTTTCATACATTTTTACTCGATACTATTCTCGATTCGATAATAGACCAAACTCATGATTGGGCCACTGTACATAAAGGTCAGTTGGGAAGATGGGAACAAAAATAATTCAGATAATATATTCCCATCTTCCAACCTGCCATAGGTTGGAAGATGGGACAAACAATTCCCAACCTCCAACCCAGGGTGGAAGTTTAGGTTGGAAGATGGGAATAAGTCATCTTTATTGCAATTCTACATTTAAAATTATTGCTCTTCAATTACTTGTGATTTCAGTAAATAATGTTTTTTTATTTTTAATTAATATTATGTATTAATTTGTTTCATAAATACTAGTCAGATCTTACTACAATACATGCAATCAATATCCAAATATGTGGTCTTAAGTTTCTACCGTGAGAACACCAGTAGGTACGTAAGTGCTCTTTGTTAGAATTTTTGTTTCTTTTTGCAATGCGATTTGTTTTAAAACTGCCGCAAGTGAGTAAAGGTATTCAGATACTAACTTCCGAATTATTATACACTAATAGTCAGAATTCACAGGTGACGGAGTCAGTTGCCTTTTTTTTGTACGGTAACAAAAAAGTGTACTCTTAGTGAATTCGGACTTAAAAGTGTTTACGTATTGTTACATATTGTTGTTAGTGTATAAGAAGCGGGGGTCAATCTGTCTTAGTAGTAATGGATCGATACATTATGTTCAGTTAGTCACTAGAGTGGAAAATATCAAACATCTGTTTGGATGGATGGTTGAAAGGATGACCCATTCACACACATAAATTGCCGTGAAAATCAGCATAGCTTGCGTTCAACTGTCAACTCCAGTAATCATATTCTGGACTTCGGATAAACGTGTCAAAGCGCCTCGACTAACTCCTTCGAAGTTATGTGTGTAAGCAGTAAGTTGCAGTAAGCAGCAGCAGAATGGCGTGTATTAGTAAACTGCTGATTCCGACGTTGAATGCTTTGATTTTATAACGTATTGCCTTGATTCAAGTCATTAAGCTAATTTTTCTAAGTCGTCATTCTACATGTTTTAACTATATTCACATACTTCCTCCGCATACCACATACGTGATATTCAGCTGAGCTTCATAGATTGTAGCAGGAATTACAAAAACACTTTTAATTACATTTAGTTTGATTTAATTCGCCCAAGTTGATCGATTTTAAATTAACAAGTAGGTAACAAGACATTGAAATTGAATAGCAACATCACATATTATTACATTTTAATCAGCAGTTGAACACAGTGAGACAAGCTAAACAACAAAAAAATTCAACAATCAAAGTTTTAACTGATAAGCACGTAGTACAATATTTCCGACTTACCCGTGGATTGATCTAAATGTCTGGGCATCGCCATAATTTTCACAAGTACTTATTATCCACAGTCAAACCACGTTATGAGTTTTGTGGGGTCTTATTATCACATAATGTAATGTTTTTCTCTTTTATATTAAAAAATACATACAAATACATACATATTACATAGTAATTGATGATGTTAACATGATCCTACAAAACAAACTGTTTACCTTTACGTGACGCTGGACGCGTCATTCATTATAATCTTCCCATGTTTATTTACAACATTTTATGCACAGCTAAACTGCGTAGTATTTATCTTATCTTTGAAAGCTAAGTTGCCTTTAAAAAACCACGTGTTCATCAAGACATTGCGTTGAGTTTAAGATTTTCTCTTATAAATCAAATAACTATGCTTAATACGTACAACGCAGTATAAATAAAACAACAATATAAAATAGAAAGAATATGTGTGTCGTCGCAACAATGCCTTGACCGAGATTCATTAGCTCACTACGAATTGCTTGAATTCAAGACAGATAAAATATGGTAAAGGTAGGCAACTAGGCTCATCAATCACTCACTAATACATCCCGATGAAAATCTACCTATAAGTCTTGAGTTGAACTACTCGATCATTTCGTCCGATTTCTTAAACGTAAGAAATATAATACAAATGGCGTTCTTGTCGCATAGATCGATCTCTTCCAGAGAACCTTTGTATGAAGTGTACTTGGTACACAATTTATAATGAATGCAATATTTGCAGCCATAACATTGTATTCAAGAATGCTTTGAATGAAGTAGATGTGTCCTTCTAGAAACGTGTGCCAGGAAAATGTGTGATCAATTTTAAAGATTGTCTCCTCTCAATTGATTAAAATGTGGCTTCAATAATTTCGCAACACAAAATTCATTTTATGTTACTTAGCAACTGTGGCTCACTGCCAGGGTTAGCCTCAAACGGGAATATAATTGCCCGCAAATAACTATTAGTATGCATCATAGGAATAGCGAATTTTTGTGACATAATAAGAAGATGACGTCAAAATGTAAGGCGTATTTTTTAATGGAAAACACGCAAAAACACGTTATCCGATCGATTACTCACACCCACGACTCAGGCTTGACCTAGAGATACCAATATCAACATAATTTCACAAGCAACAAAATACGTCATTCCGACATGTCTCCCCCTCCGTAACGAAATGTAAACGAGATAGAAATTAACCCGTAGCGCACCATACACGCGTATAATGTATATGATTTAGGTTACTAAAGGAAATTGAATAATTTACCTCGCCATTAGCGATGTTGATGGCCAAATAAATATCGCCAAACGACCCTCCGCCTATTCTTCTCACCACCTTATACTTTCCAGTGATCAATATTTCCTGCCGAAAGTTCATAAAGGTCGACATTTTGATGTGAATTTAGAATTGATCATAAACGAAAAATATAATATTTATAATTAAAATCTCAATACAAGCACTGATGTTAGAAAAAACAATGATAAATTCACTACATTTTACGACACTGAGTGAATGGACGACGTAATGCGTCCAGAAATGTTATTGTCGCGTTGTGTTCTATAATTGTCTATGGTACTAGTTATGGTAGATCAACCTATTTTTCAACCACCATAAAGGTTTTTTTACCTAATATTGTTTTGAAAATGCAAAAAGTTTATACATACGTACCTACATTTTTAGATCAGTACCCACAAACAGAAACTTTGGACGTTTTAGAATTTCTGAACCGAAGCTCAGGTAAATCAGTGTTGCCACTAGAAAACAAAAACTACTATTCAGAAGATTCTAACTACAATGAAAAAAAGTTGTTAAAGGCACGAGTTCACTATGTAATTTTCTCGAGCATAAAATAGAAATCTCACACTGAACATATTATTACGAATAGAGAGCTCTTAAAAGCCACACGAAGTCAAACAAGTACATATACGGTATATACGGTACGGTATATACATATACGGTATATATACGGTACATACTTCACTGCAACAAAAAATTTTGTTACAATTTTTTTTTTAGCTTTTATTTAGAAAACAAATAAGAATAACGCGCAATGTATATTCAAACTTTGCGATGTTTACGTGAATGAAACTTTCTATTCTATATATATATCTATATACATTCCAATGCAAACACTGAAAGTCACAAGTCCAGTGCATGTGACGTACTTAAATTTTTAAATAAATATTTTGACCCCAAAATATTGATATTATTTACCAGAAATTATTTATGGATAAAGTAGGTCGGTTGTCAATATTTTAACACCCTGTACCTTCGGTAGTGTAAAACACTAGTGATTGTGAATAAAGTAAAATCTTTATTGCACAAAAATCAAACATTAACAGTGACGAATGTAATATAATATTCAAAAGGCTGACTAAAAAAACTTATAGAAGTTGAAAAAATTGCATAACTACATATTTCAAACCGTTTACACATTGGAGTTCTTCCCACATTAGATTGATCATAAGGCGGATAATATTTAAAGAGTGGCCTTGAAATGCCTGGGAATAGTATCTAACAGAATAAGGTTTTCCCAGCAACCGAACTATTTGATTTGTATGTAATTGAATGTGCAAGTTACTAAGGGGGTACCCAAAGCTAAATACACTCAAAACTGGAAAAGAAACCATTATTATGATCCTTTTTGCACCAAATGAACATCAATACTGGCAATAACTATTATAATATTATTAGAACTTAAGCGTAGAACCTATTGGTGTTATCATAGTTATTCATAAGCAATACCATAGAGCAATACACTCCTGCAAAACACTACCTATAATTTAGTTTTAGTTGACCCCAGGCGTGACTGGTATCAACCTTTCTTCTTCTTCTTCAGGCTATATTAGTCCACTGCTGGACATAGCCCTCCCCTAATGAGCGCCAAGCGCCCTGCCTTCAGCTTGCCGCATCCAGCATCGGCCGGCAGTTTTTCATAGATCGACATCCCACCTGGTCGGAGGGCATCCCACCTTTTATTTAAAAAATAAATTGTCTTGAAAAAGAGAACGACTGCATTTGTTTTATGGAGTAACTCTTTATAAAAGCACCGTTGCCTTATTGACTCTAGATTGTTAGCTAAAGATTATTATAAAAGACGTTATACCTTTAACACAAGTGTTATTTTAAAAATCCTATTTAGAGGCTAAAAATTTCACCCATGCCGGGATTCGAACCCGCAACCTCTGGCTATCCGTGCCAGCGCTCTACCAATTGAGCCAATGGGCGACTCACCGGCATCAGTGAAATTTCGAACCTCTTTACACTATTCTCTGTATTACGTACAGGCAGTGACATCTGGCTTAAGCAAATTGCATCACTTACAGCCCCGACTACCTACTTTGCAGTTAGGTTTTACATCGGAACGATATCACTGTAACCACATGATTATACTATTTTTATTTTTAATGCACTAACCCGTGCTAAGGACAAATTTAAAAAACCTATTTAGAGGCTAAAAATAGGTTTATTAAATTTGTCCTTAGCACGGGTTAGTGCATTAAAAATAAAAATAGTATAAGTGTTATTTTGTTTTGGTGGTGCTGGTTAGCCGCCTTAGCGCACCAGCCTTAGTTAGACCTTAGCCCCGTTTTTGACTCACCAGCCTGAAATAGGCAGGCAATGTGATTAACCTGTAAATATGGAATTTAGTCTCACAAGTGCTGCGCAAATGTTAATTTTATTGTTTCACTCATTTTCCCCCCTCCCTGGGGTTGAGCTGCCCACTAGCTTCCGTTTTTGTGCCAAAATGTCCAGCAAATAATTTTGAATCACTTGGTACATAAAACATCAATAATACCCACTGAAAAATTGGCTGGAGTCAATTTTTCAGTGGGTAGTGGTGGAGATGTCCATAGTTGTCATGCAAAAATTTATGAAATTAGGTAATTAGGTTGTCCCCATTCAAATAAGTTCATTCGCAAGTAGTTCCTCATATTGCCCTGATGTGCAAGAGCATAAATTATAATTTTTATATTTTTGCAGCTTCTTTTTTAAGTTCTTGATTATGTACTCGACCCGAGACCTGAGCCAGAGCAGTGGGGACATACAAAGGGTTGATATCAACGTCATTACCAGTGGTCGGTGTAGGTATATTGAATTAAGGTCACTGACATCAAACGTATATGTTAATATGGATACGCCTCCGAGTTTCTGGATTATTATGATAAAAATACCGGAACTATTACTACATGAAACTAGTTAAAAATGTATCAATACTCTCAACGCTATGCTGCTAGTGGCGTAGATGACCAGAATTTAATAGTAAAAAATGACTGGTGTGTAAAAACCTTGTTGTAGTAAAAGTGTTGGAGTAAAAGCCTAAGCATGTATAAAATGATATAATAATAATAATCATTTCAACACACGACATCCGGCAAACAGGGTCTTTTGTCCTCTTATCTCTATGCTCAACGCATCTGACCAATTAGAATCAAGTATCCAGGATGACTCATTGACTGTTTGTTCGAAGACAATGCGCTTGCACCGACATCCAGACCAAGTGGCTCACTCACTTATTTCGGTTCGTGGAGTGCGCTTATTTTATGTGTTGTGAATATCTTGACTTGACCCTGGCTTGTTTACTGTCTTCTGAAATCTACTTAAAACGACGAATTTGGCTTATAACTACGGACATCGATTTATTACTCTTGGATTGGGCCCATTTGAAGTTGTTTTTGTATGGGTAAGTTTTAATTATTTTCACTATTTAAGAAGGTTTTAGAACTTGGAAACAGTTAAAAAAAATCACTTTATAGCAATCATCACAGCGCATGAGAGTCCGGTTTACCAAATTTTTGGAAACTCCGGTACATTCCGGAAGAAATGCATGTCCATGCTATGATATCATGACGCAAGTATCTAAAATCAATATACCTACACCGACCACTGGTCATTACGTAGCCATACAGTTTGATTTTCATTATTGTTTTATTTGATCTAGTCACAAATTTTCAGCAATCCAAACTGAATTATGTAAAAAATGCATATTTTTATCAGAGCCTGAGAGGCTACATGTCTAATGGAGCCTGTGTGCATGGTAGTAGTGTTATATAAAAGGAGATTTTTATAATTTAAGGTTACACCCATAAAACATTCTCTGTTTGAGAAAAGTTCTGTATGGGCTACTTACACTATGCTATTCAGTCGTAATTAAGTAGAAAGTCAGGGATGTTCACATTCTGGTAGTAAGTTTAATTAGGTTGAATGTTTCTGAGTAAGGTACCTACACCTACAATAGATAGATGAAGGAAATACTGCAGGTATTGAGGACTTGTTTCGAGGCTTTATAGTCTTGCTGAAAACCTTTGTAATGCATGTCAGCAGTTACTTTACCTCAGCGCTTGTAATTGTCAATCAGATAGGGCAGGCATGGTAATTAAGCCCGCACTTCCTGTCTGTGACGGCATAGACTCCTCCTGATGTAGGTAATAGCCTACATAAAAGAAAATGCTTGGGAGCCTGTCTTTCATACAATGAGTGTAGCTAGATCACTCAAGCTCCTACTTTGGATTTTCAACATGAGTACCATTTACACAATATCTTATAGCAATATAAACTCAAATCATTAGCTCAGCTGGGGCAGCAAATGTTTTCTCAATGAATGTCAAAGTTTTTAGTTTCAGAATTAATATATTATGTGGTAAAGAGGCTCACAAAAAAACACCCTTTAAAAAATATTTATAACTAGGTCCTTCCACACCTAGAAGATGAGACATATCCTTCCACTTTCAATCATGTGGGTAGTAAAACATCAGCAAGCTTATTTTACATACAAATTGCAGTGCATAGATTCCAACTAGAATTATCAGTTGTATGTCCAGAATATGACAAAGATACCAATTTAGAGTGTGATTCACCATTTCCAGTATTTTCCTAAGTTAGTAATAATTAATAAGCAGTTTATGACATTAGCAAGACCCAGTTAATATGACTAAAAAGCGAGTGCTTTAACATGAGCTTAAAATGCGAGTGCATTTAATGAAACATGCCTTTCGAAGAGAACTGATGAAGTTAATTAATATCCTTCATACCACAGTAAGTAGTGTGATGAGTGCTGCTACTCGGGCCTTGAATAAAAAGCGATGCTATTTTTTACTTACTTGAAAGTCCAGTTAGCTTCTAAGATGAAGAGTTGAACTAATATCTGAGATGATCGTTCACACTTCACTCCTAAATGCGCCCGGTTTTTAGTAATGTAAACTGGGCATTTCATTGAGTTGAATATCTCGCCTATCTAGGTTAATGTTTGTCCTCGACACTAGTTGATAGTTTACACAATGTTTACAACCTACGTACGTATATTCCAAGTTACGAAAAAACTTTGTTAGAGTAAACTTTTCGCAAAAGACTTACCTCCCCAGTAATGGTGTTTATTCCCAGGTAAATATCGCCAAACGAGCCAGCCCCGACCTTCCTAGTTAACCTGTATTTGCCGTTCATGATCAAAATTTCTTTTCGCCAGGCCAACTCTCGTTGAAAACTGATCGACATCTTGTACGGCAAAATAAACTAAACTAAAAGAATTGGCCACAGGACACATGAAATGGACTAAATAAAACAAACTAATATAAGTTTAGACACGCTAACATTTCCATTTACTATTTTTTTACATGTGAAATGAAAACTTTAGCAGAACGATTGACATTTTGTTTTTGACAATTCGGTGTTGCTATGCTAGTTAGTGTCGTGTTCCCATATGGACCACAGATTAAAAGACCCGGATGGATGAATTACGATTTGTAAGGAAGGAAATAAGGATGGCAACTCAAAATTACTTGCACATGGAGCCACTGAAATGACATACAGTTGAAAATTCAACATAGGTATTGTAAAATTTTAAGTGAAACAGAGAAAGTCATAATTTAAACGGAGATTGAAAAAGCATAGTTTTTATAGAAAAAATCTCATGTTTCATTTTTTTTATTAGAATTCAAAGGTAAGTAGGTATGTTAACCGTTTTAGTTAGTGTTACAGTCCATAAAAGTAAAACACTATTTTCTTGCATAGAAATAGAACTTTGTAGGTACCCTAAAACAGCAAATATCAAAATTTTGTATTACAAACGCTAAAAACAAGCAAGTGGCCATACAAACCACAAATCAAGTACCTATGTTGCGTTTGTGATGCTTGAATTTAACTTTGTCATGGAGAGATACTTGATTTTAGCTTAGTTTTTTTTTTGTGATTTGATATACTTGAATACTTCTTTTCACGATAGGTCTAAAATTAAAAGGTATTATGAAGTTTTTTTGATGTTCAAATATGCGCCGAATGAATAGGAATCCTTCGAACAAGTTATTACATAAGTATGGAATTGTGTTCTGTGCATGTGTGGAACGGACATTTTAGGTGACAATAGTAACAAATGTCCGATAGTAACATATGTCCGTACCACACATGTGCACACTTATGTGATTACTTGTTTGAACTTCTCTGTCTGACGCCGGCATAATAAAAAAACGTGAGAGACTTGTTTGTCACCGCCTGGTGGTGGTGGTACCCAAAGAGTATTGGCGGTACCAGTAGAATTCAGAAGATCAATATTGGTGTCAAGCCAATGCGATATTGATCTACTTAGATAACTGGTAGGATATAAAAAGATAAATGTGAATTTATATCACTCTTTATACTAATATTATAAAGCTAGGACAAGCCTGTGGAATAACTTTCGTCGCATTACATAATATCTATTAGGCTTTTAGGTATTTCTAAACTATCGCCATTTCCGATGCGTTCGGCGGCGGTGGATGGCCCGTAGTCACGTCTACAAGCACAAGCGGGAGATTTCTGAGTGTAAACGGCGCTGCTAAAGCTCTGTTCTTCAGATCTGGCCTCCAGTAAACCTTCTCCCATCTTGGTCCCACCAGCATGTAGATTCCCCGTGCCTTGTTCAGCACCTTCGGTGTTGGCGGTGGAAACACCCACGCCAGGGGATAATCCCATTCTCTTCCCAATGCATTGTAACAGATGGCCTGCTTATATGTTCGGTCGAGAGTGCAGTAGGTGTCCACCACGGTAGCATGCCTGGATGGAAACTAATAAATGTGGGAAACACCTCATTTCTCAAAAACAGGATGGTTGCTTGGGGTAACAAATGCCGCTCGGGAAGTGGTTGCTTGCGAGAGTCGGGCGGCATGACTGAGATAATTTCCAGGTATGAGCATAATCGTTCATATGTATTTTATTTTGATCCAAGATTGGTTAAGGGGACAGAAAGGGCCCCAGAGTCTAATACATGGTTTTTCTATAGAATGACATAAGCATGACAATGGTTGTTATTTGCCTTAATTTAGTAGTCTGCAAAGCAATAGCAGTACAATGTCATTCCTGCGGTATATAACCCGCGGAAATTAAATAGGCATCTCTCGCGAAGATCGAATTGCCCGAGGCGCTAAGTTAAGTAGCATGGGTTATACCATTGCAATGCGATTGGTTACTAGACTACCGATAGTGTGAATGAAACGACCATTACCGGACTACTATGATCTATTGAACAACTGCATTTTAGAGACTCGCCAAGTGGTTCCGCCTTCATTAATAGTTCCAGCAACAGTTTTGTCATCACATCACCCTGAATTAAAATCGCTTGCGAGTTTAGGCGCTTGGTGATCTCATAACACTTTGAATATAACAATAATTTCTTTATGATTGCAATAAAGGTTGGGCTGCTCAATCTTTATATTATGTTTGTTGCAAAGTCGCCCGTAATGTAATTGAGTTGAGTGAGTCCACGCCACCCGTGTAAGGCGCACACCGTACCATAGGCGTTGAGTCCGCGAGAAGTATTCAGAGGACATTTTTTATTTTTCATTTTTCATTTTCTGAATCGTAAAAAATGTCCTCTGAATACTTGTCGCGGACTCAACGCCTATGGTACGGTATGCGGTCATTTGTTCCCCGGAAATTGAGTGAAGCGTACGCTATGGAAGCAAATACCTATTCTGAGTTTACATTGTGTTGTAAATGTTGTAATTTACATGAAGTTAAAGAAAAGGCGTTTTAAAAGAAAACACCGAACTTTTGTCCAGTCCGGTCTCTTGATGTCCTCGGTAACTTGAGGGACTTAATAGTCCCTCGTCTGCGCAGGCCTTTAACACGCATTACGATTTTTCACTGTACGATTATTTCCGAACAAACCTATGAAATATTATAGTATTTCTTAATGATTCGCGATTGTTTCAAGCTTTCAAGTACGTGGAATCCAGTGCTTATTAAATACAAATCACGCGCCTTATCACCGGACCTTTCCGTAGGGGTAGTAAATGTGTGTCGGCCGGCTGCGAAAAATTAAAAGTGACCCACAATAATTGACTGTACTCGCGACTCGCGGCGACTTCAGTGTTCAGTCTACCCGACACCACGGCACCTGCAACGTCGGGAAATGAAGTAATTACGTTCTACCTAATAAATAATCGATTAGACCCTTATATCATTAAATTTAAAGCTTTAAATTCAATGCTTATATAACTGAATATGGAAAACGTATGAAGTAGCACGTACTTGTGAAAAATTACACGAAAATAATTCCCCAACCAATACAGTACGCGATTTAAAATAGGTCAGAAAAAAATCGCTGCAATATTCGCAATGCTTGCTAAGGGTAAAGGTTGATATGCTGTCGACTGTACCTTGTTAAAAAAATTGAGAATAGTATGTAATAAAATAAAACAAATCGATAAATTAGGCTTAACATACTTTAATACGATATAGTAGAGGCAGTAAATAATAATAAACACGATTTAGATACATTGTCTGATTTCATACTGAAAATAAGTTAAAATACAATTGTTACTTAAAAAATCTTACTTGACTACTTGCGTTATTTATTGCGCCAGCAATATGGAGACGGTTTACAGTATCTAAGTGCATATACAATACAATGTATGTTAAGCCCGTCTTCTGCTCGTGTTTTTCATCAAACCTTACACAAAACAATCAGTTCTCATTGCGCAAAAAATGGTTATTTGCCAGTCATTTTTTCATTTCCGGATCACAGGACATGGTCAAAGGGACCATTCATTTCTACTTTTACACGGTCAAATAAAAATATAAGAAGACGAAATACATTTGCAACAGTCACACAAAGAGGTATAAGGCTAACACCCATATTCCAAGACGTTTCTCAGTCTCCTCGACTCAATACTCAACGGAGGTGGAGTTGAGGATAGGAGGCATTGCCTTGAGTTACCAGTCAGTATTTGGGGTGTACTCGAGGGAGTACAATCAATATAATCTGAGGTTTAACTCGAGAGAGAATTGTTTTTTAATTATGTTGGCATTGGCGATGTCATTGCTAAGGTTTGTCAAACTGAACTTTTTCTTTCTCGAGGAGACGTTAAGGTAGGTAACGAGGTACCTTAGCTTTGCCAGTTGATCCCTCGACTCGGGTGAGAAACTTGCTCGATTGGAGGAAATTTAATACGTTTTAAAATACTGTTTTTATCGGTTGAGCAAGAGTGGAGTGGAGGAAAACTTCGAGGAACGTCTTAGAATACGGGTGTCAGACTAAGGTTTAAGGAGTGCTTTAGAGGAATCGTGTTTTTATAACACCGCTGATTCGATTTTGTTTCGGTATTCGACGTTGTGTTGTATGGAAGTTATAAGTTATTGTGTAAGGCGGATATGACCGTAAAGTGAACAGTCTAATTTCGACTTCGAAAAAATGATTGTTTTGTGTCTTTTTTAACAGCAGATGGCGCGTCTTTACCGAAGTAGCTCACAACAAAGGGTGTATTTCACCAATAATTCCTAGGCAACTAGTCACAACAATACGGGAGTCGGTTTGTGTTCAAATGAGGACATTTTAAGGCAGATGTTATCACTATTCAGGCAATCGACTACAATCTAGACTAGAATTAAACCGACTATGTCTAGCTTCCTAAGCAGTTGATAAAACTAACTTTAAACGCTGATCAATTCAAATGTCTTCTCAGGGGAGAAACAGCTAAATGGAATCATTATACTATTATTATTAAAATACTCTATTGCACAAAAAACGTTGTATTGGGTACAAAGGCGTACTTAATGTAAAGTAGCATTTTCTTCCAGTCAACCTTTGGTTTGTGAATGCTGGTGGGTAGTGCAAAATACAACTCATCATACAATCACAAACAAAACTTATAATGTACATAATAAATTCGTCAAAGCAATTCTATAAAATTCTGCTGTTTTATATATAAATAACCTTATATAACTTAAAATATTACAAAACTATTGTTCAAGATAAACCAAGGTTTACACTATGTTAGACATTCTACCGCTATTACTGTGTATTTCTACATTATTACTAATGAATCGTTGTTTTTATTTCTCATACGTGGCCGAATTACGTACATACATAAACTCACGCCCTGTATCTAGGCGGGGTAGACAGAGACCTGAGTTTTCCCTATGCCACAATCCTGGCAAACCTGGCTTCTGCAGGGACCAAAAGCGGTTGGGGACTGTAAAGTTTGTTATGTAATTAAAATACCGGTTTAACTAACGTTATAGCAATGTCGATCGATTTTCGATTTCAACCCTGTTTGTCCCCACTGCTGGGGTACTTGTCTCTTCCTGCGTTGCAGGAAGGGTTAGGCCATACTCCACCACGGGGTCCTTTCCGGGTTGGTGGAGGTTTGTAAGACAGTGGCGGGCCTTACTGTCAGAAGTTATCAAGCCGCCCATAAGGCTTCTGTCATGGCTTAACGACTGCCATTACATGACAGCCGGCACCCACGGCTTAACGTGCCTTGCAAAACACGGAAGCCCATCCCGCACCTGACCGCGCCTGTTGTTGCTTAACTCGAGTGATTGATACTTACGTTAACTATCGTATGGGTTATACAGTTATTTAACTGCTCTGCGAATTCGTTACATTTAAAAAACGTACCGTTACGTTTTAAAAGTTAAACGTCTATCAATTTCTGTTTTTTTTTTATTATGGTTTAATGGCAACCTATAATTCTGCCAATGTCAGAGTTGCATAAAGTAACAGTTCAGGGAATGGTCAGTTATTTAATTTTAATTTCACTCTGTTGACCTATGAATTTCTGGTTGAAATTAATTTGAAATTCTTGTTGAAAAATTAAGGACTTCAAAAAGAATAAGTGTGAAGTTTTTTTGTCCATTTTTTCACCAAAATTATCTAGAGTTTGAAGTGGACACCTGGTTTGACTTGTAACGTTCATTAGGCCGCAGTTTAATGTTCATTAGCGCTACTTTGAATAAAACCTTTGCTTTTAATTTCATTTCGAAATGGCAACCAGCAGATGTCGAAATGTCGCGTCTTCCCAGTACATTAATTGATTAATTCTGACATTATGGACCCACAAAACTCGTGGCCAGTAAGGCCCGCCACTGTCTTAAATCCTCAACCAACCCGGACTTGGCCCCTGTGGTGGAGTATGGCCTAACCTTCCTGCGATGCGGGAAGAGACGCGTGCCCCTGCTGTTGCGACATACAAGGGTTGGTATTGATTGCAACATTTCTATCAGCTTGTAAAGCACAGCAATGCGGAATGTGCACCATATTCCATTCCAGACACCCTTCCTGTTGGTGTAAGCAAACTACATAAATTCACGCCTGTACTCACGCCTCACAGTATTAGAATTAAACGATCTACCTGGACAAAATTCTATGACCACGTTAATAGTTTGTTATGAAGGTATTGTATACATTTATGATTGAAATATGGTATTTAAAGTATGCATAGTAACTTTATTTAAGTAAAATATGTATATCATTATCTAAATTTGTATGTGTTTTATTTGGCAATTTTCGAAGTAAAGTAATAAAGGGGACTGACGTCAGCAAATACTACATTGCCGGAGTCTTGAAAAAGGTTTTTAATAGCCGGTATTCGGTCCTTGTTTTCACGTGAGCGCCATATATTGAAAATTTCAATCCGTTTTGGTTGGCGGATCCCTACACAAAAATTAATATATATATATATATATATAAATAAAAAAATAATCGCACTTAATGAATAGTATTACTAAAAAGTACTATAAACACGCTATTTAATAAGATATCTCGTAGACCTTGACTACCCTTGACTGCAAAGATATCGTCTGAGAAAGACATCATACCATACATTCATCACTAACTACGTCGATGTCATTTGGAAACGCAAATCATATTTATATTTGTATTCATGTAGCTACATACCTGAACTCGAAGTCATATTGAACAGAAACTCACTGGTAAAAAATATCTTTAGTTAATGACTTAAAACAAATTACGGATAAAACCAAACAATGTTTGTGAATACCACCATCTAGAAATGTAACAACTTTAAGCATCTATTTCTTTTGATAGGTAGAATTATAAAATACCCTCATAGTACATTTTGTTTAGGTGTATAATGGAGAATGCTAAAACAGACCTAATGTTTTGGTTTTAACGATGATTTTTGCTAGTTTTGTCCAGCTAGATCTTACGATTCTAATGTTGTGCGCCTGCAGGCAGAGACAAGGTTTGCCAGTTACCACGGCCCTGATAAACTTCTTTCGCTGCACCAAAATTCATTATTCTTTGCATGCACGCACGGTAAACCAACTATTCCATCGAAATCAAGAAGCAGCAATCAGGCGTTGATATTTCAACGAAATCTAAGCAACACTAGGAGCTGTCTAACAAGATAAGAATTTTTTCAAAACACTTTCGTTTCCAACGATTACTTTAAAATACAGCAGAGTGCTAAGTGCGAGTTATTTAACTACTCGATCGCGTTAACGTAAACTCATATTTGTATGGCACCGAGGAAGCGCCACCTAGCGACAAGTATGGAAATTAAAATTGCTGAGTGCGAGTTGTAATGGTTTACGTTGAGAAGTGAACACGTTTACCAGCCAAAACACGAATAAACGCGAGTGCGAGTGGTACTGTGACAGCGTTTTGCCAGTTCGGACGCTTAACTTACTCATACTCACTACTCGATGCTCGATTAACGCGGTAGTAAAGTCATTCGATTGGATCTGTCAAACTAGCACTAAGCACTCAGGGCGCGTAGCATAAAACTACAAGTCATAGTTTAGTACGACAATTCCATCTACATTGCGTTGCCGGATCTCCTTGTTAGTTTCTGTTGGTTACAACCTTGTAATGTACTTACAATGGTATTGCTACTATAACTTCACAAATGCACATAACTTAGAAAACCAAGTCATTGGTACATTCGATTCGAACTCACGACCTCCCGACAGAGAAGCCGCTCCGCTACCACTGCATAATTGTCATCGCAAACCTGAACTGTAGCTCTATAAACCACGCCCCAGGGCAGTGTCTCATAAAACTACCATTCGTAGTCTATTATGACAATTCCAGATACGTTGGGTAGCAGCGTTGTCTACACCATCATAGAGTTTACATCGCGGCAGGAGGTTTCATTGTGTACATATTGACATGTTTGTTGGTACGATCTAGACTGGATTATGGATGTATTATTTACGGTAACGCCAGCTCTAGACTCCTCCAGAGGTTGAACGTGATTCAAAACCAGTGTCTACGCCTTTGTGGAAGCTTTATTCGGGACACCCCAATTTTTGCAATGGAAAGCGAACTATGTATTTCACCTTTAAGTCTTAGAAGAATATATTTAAGTGACAAATACTTTCTGAAACTTTCTTCCAGAACATCCGACCATTTGAATAAACAATTAGAAGCATTAGACAATACATTAAATTCGGGTGCAAGATATTGGCGCAAAAACCAAATCCCACTTTTGCTTGAGAGTTTCAGAAACATTTCCAATTTACCTATGTCGAAATTTGAGATTTTGCCCCAATTTTTGCTTTCCTTTGATATTAAAACAATGCCCTGGGATGAAATCATAATGCATAGAGTGAACACTATTAATGAAAGTAAAGCTCAACTACCCATTTTCGATCTTAAGCAACGTACCGAAGATATGATAGACAAACAGTTCTCAGATTTCATTCAAATTTACACCGACGGGTCCAAAACAAGAGACGGTTCCAGTTGCGCGTTTTACGATGAAGCTGCGGATTTTGGGGCCAAATTTCTTATTGAAAATTCATGTATACCCATAATGGGAGTTGAACTGATAGCAATTAATGAAGCAGTACATTACATTGAGTCGACACCTTACCATAAAATTGTAATCTTTACAGACTCAAAAAGCAGTCTACAACATTTGTTAAAATGTGCTAAGGGCGGTAGTGTCGGTAGAAACGAAGCTTACCTCATTATTAAATGTATCCATAGGTTGATACGTAACGGGGTTGAAGTTCGTCTACAATGGATTCCTTCACACGTGGGCGTCAAAGGTAACGAGGTAGCAGACTCACTTGCATCCAAAGCTCTACAAGACGGCATACCCCTCGACACTACACCGCACTATACCGATCACATTCCACTAATTAAAAACGATAATTATAATAAATTTAAATGTTATTTTAACGAGTGCTCTCAAAACAAAGGAATCTGGTACAAGACCATTGTGGACGAACCACCACGTGTACCTTGGTTTGCTTCAAGAAACCTCAACAGAAAATATTTGGTTATTTGCTTCCGAACCCGAACTTACCACATCCCACTTAACAAGTTTAACTTCATAATGAAAAAAAGAGAAGATCCAAACTGTAAACGATGTGAGAAGGAAGAGGACCTCCTACATTTAGTACTCGAGTGTAAAATCAACGAACAATCTAGGTTGGATTTCTTAAATGAAACTCGGTGCTCCGCTGGCGATTTTCTCTTCTTTTTCCATCAAATCTTAAGTTCAGGTTTCACTACCGAATATAGTGATAGATTTGTTAGTTTCATAATAGAGTCATTAAATCTTAGATCTGAATATTATAAAACTACTCATTAAGTAGAAAGTCCAACTGTTAACTAGTGTTTACTATTGTTTTTATTATTTTTAAGCTGACTTAATCAATCATGATGTATAGCTTATAAAATAAATAAGATTAAAAAAAAAAAAAAAAAAAAAGACATGTTTGTTCTTTTGCATTGTCACTACATTGCTACATATTTTCTCGTTGGAAACCCTTGAGCCTTTTATTCCATGCACGGCTTAGACCAGTTAACAAGACGAAAACCATACAGTCCACTTAAAACCATCTCTCGACGGCCTTACCAAGCGTCCATATTGTTCATCTATGGATTAATCGACCTTGCAATGTATATTGTAAACCATGTCATAGTATACCATGAATTGGAGTTCTATGGAACAGACCTCTGATGGTTATTTGTCAATTGTCAACTGACAGAGGGGTTATTGTTTATGTCAAACTTTTGTTAAAAAAGTTTTCTTAATTCGCGTAAAACAAAAAAAAAATTTGCTGAAATTTGTTTTGATTAGCGCTACGCGGTGCGTAAGCGCCCACCAATGGAATAAAAATCATAACATGTTTTATAATACGTGTTTTTTAAAAAGGGGACATCATAAATATTATCAACTGTGACAACTATTAGAACATACAGTCTTGGTATCATGGGTGCCATAAAAAAGAATTTAATAGCAACCTAAGATCAATGACCAAGGACTTTAATCTTCTTCTTCAGGCTATATTATGTAGTCCACTACTGGACATAGCCCTCCCCTAATGAGCGCCAAGCGCCCTGTCTTCAGCTTGCCGCATCCAGCATCTGCCGGCAGTTTTTCGATCGTCATCCCACCTGGTCGGAGGGCGTCCTACCCTACGTTTGCCGAGTCGCGGTCTCCACTCAAGAACACGTTTACTCCAACGGTTCTTTAATCGATTTCCACTATAGGCCCTTTTTAGTAAAACTGCTTTTAAGTCTTGCTAAATTATTATTTTATAATAAGAACAGCAAATTTGTGGAACACGCTGCCATCCTGCCTTTCCGGAGACATAACCTGGGTGTCTTTAAAAGTAGATTTAACCGGCATTCCGGAGAACGCTTCTTGCATTAAGCACGCCCTTGTACATTTACTCATGCAATAACAGGTAAGCACGTAACATCGTAGACCCCGTCTTCGCTTACCATCGGGCGTTACTGGGGTCAAGTGTAACCTGTCCTTCTAAGAAAAAAAAAGTCCTAGACTCTTGGACCTAGGTATGTTCTAAAGCTACTGTATTTATTAAGATGCATAATTTTCTCATTTTTTTTAAAGACACGTTATGATTGAGTCGGTGAAGATATGACTTTATTCCATTGGCGGCGCTATAGCAGAACATAAGTTGGGCGTCGGTGATTGGACCTTACATTTATGCTTCGGGCATGCACTGAAGACGCTCGAAGGCTGCCTTCTCCAGGGCCTCGCGGTGGTCAGGGTGGGCCACCTTGATCAGCTCGTAGGCGCGCTGGCGCAGGGTCTTGCCGAAGAGGTTGGCGATCCCTTGTTCCGTGACCACGTAGTGGACGTGGGCGCGCGTGGTCACCACGCCGGCGCCTGGAATAACATAACATTTACATACAGACACATACATTATTATACTATTTTTATTTTTAATGCACTAACCCGTGCTAAGGACAATTCTAACAACCTATTTAGAGGCTAAAAATTCCACCCATGCCGGGATTCGAACACGCAACCTCTGGCTATCGGTGCCAGCGCTCTATCCAACTGAGCTAATGAGCGACTCACCGGCATCAGTGAAATTTCGTATTACGTACAGGCAGCGACATCTGGCTGACACATACATTGCTTCTGGCCCCACACTAGGATACCCTGTGTCCTGATTCCAACCCACGACCTTCCGATTGAGAAGCCGCCGTTCAACCGCTGCGCTAACACTGCTCTTTAACAGGCAGTATATAACAAAATCAGTAAGTATAATTATAACAAACTCCACCAATCTGGACTTGGCCCCCGTGGTAGAGTATAGCTTATACCTTCCTCAGGGAAATGACCCGAGCCCCTCAGTGGGCACATAATGGTATGATGATGATGATATAACAAATATAACATAACATTTACACACAGGCACATACATTGCTTCTGACCCCACACTAGGATACCCTGTGTCGTGGGAACCAGAAACAACGACATCACCAACATGTAAACATCCAAGACTTCGGGTTTTTTTTTGTCCCCAGCCGGGGTTCGAACCCTGAATATTATGTCCCGCTTGACTCACCGACTTTGAGCGTGGGCACGATCTTCGACTCCCCTCGCTTGGTGTTGGAGACTAGCGCGATGATAGGCTTCCCCTGGCCGTCCACGGCTTCCGCCGCGCCCCGGATGAAGTCCACCTGCCCGCCGAAGCCCGAGTACATGCGGGTGCCTGCGGACGAAGAAATTGGCTAATTGGGATACTATTGCCCAGCTGGAGTGGAACGATGTAGGCGAGACTTCTTAAATATTAGTTTATTATCGAGAAAACAGGGTTTAAAGAATTAATTATGATGGATCGAAGCATATAAATACAAAAAGGTACATCGCGAAAAGTTGCGGCGACCCACCACTACCTCACACACTGGAAAGTGTATGAGTGGGTGCGTATTTATGAAGGCACACAGATGAAATAAATTCATTTTTATATAATGTACTGAAGCGGTCGTGGCCTAGTAGAAACGAGTGGTTGGAATCAATCACTACGATTGAGCAACAGGCGCGGTCAGATGCTGGATGGGTGACCATCCCGCGACTTCCACTAGTGGCATTTTTACCGAGCGCTTCCGTGCTTCGCAAGGCACGTTAAAGCCGTTGGTGCCGGCTGTCGTGTAAATTCAATCGTTAAGCCATGTCAGAGGCCTTATGGGCGGTTTGATAACTTCTGACAGTAAGGCCCGCCACTGTCTTACAATCCTCCACCAACCCGGATTTGGCCCCCGTGGTGGAGTATGGCCTAACCTTCCTGCGATGCAGGAAGTGCCCCATAACATAGGGTTGATATGAAATGAACAGAGTTTATTCAAAGTAGCGCAGTAACGGCATAATTAACGTTACAATTCAAACTAGGTGTCTCTTTAGTCCATTTGTCCAGATATCATAAATATGTATACTACTAAACCTACGACCTATTCTCAGACCTATCTAATGCACACATATTAGGTAATCTTTTATAAAAATTGGTGAATCCGTTTCGTTTTTTTTTTTTTTGACGAGACTATAATTAATTCCACCAACTTAGTCAGTAAATTGACATTTGCGATGTGGCCAGTTTATGACAGAAAAATAATAGGGATGTACACAATCGACATAAAATATAGACTTAGCTTAATTTTTTTTATTTTATAGATTTATCCCACAACTCACGAAAGCTATGTAAGACATGATGAATACAAACTTTTTTAGTGGTATATATAACTTTGGACACTTTTATTTAATTTTCTTTACTAGAAAAGGTGGTGATTGCCAACTTTGATATTGTCGCGGTCCTATCCCGAACCATCTAGAATAGTCGCCGCATGCTGCGTTTTAGTAAACAATAAATGCTGCAAGCAATAATGACTCGTATGTCCACTAGCGTAAGGTGCAAAACTCTTTAAATGAGTAACTGTTCGAGCGACCTTGCCGCGTGTACCGAGTGTAGGTACGTAGTTACGGGAATGTTCTAGAACCCTGGCCGGCGGATATAAATAGCGGCCGCCGCGGCGCGCTGTCAGTTCCATTTGGAATAGCGAAGAGTGAACTTCAAGTGAACATACCTGTGATACGAGCGATAACCTACGACCTCAGCGATACTATTGGACTTCGATTGGACCTGCGATTGGAATCTACGTGTGGACTTCGTGTCGTGAAGACCTGCAGACCAGACCCTGCGTGAATAAAACCTAAGAAGTTGTCATTGGCGTTTTACATCCAAATCCAGAACCCTAGCCCGTAACATTTGGTGTCAGAATTGGGGATTTGGAGATGCCACTGACTCCGAGAGAGGATACTTCTGGAGTGAGGACCAGGTCCAGAGGTGCTGCGGAGACCACGCCCACTGCCCCTCAGGCCACGCCCACTGGCCATAGGGATACGCCCCCTGGCCCCGCCCACCAGGCCACGCGCGTAGTGGAGACACAGCATACCTGCCCAGCGGCTCCGCCTACTGGCCACGCCCACCAGGCCATGCCCACCGCCCCCGTGCACCAGGCTCCGCCCACCGGCCTTGACCACCAGGTTTCACCAACCGACCAACAGGCTCCGCCTCGTAGCCACGCCCAACTGGCCACGCCCACCGAAGACATTAAACCTCAGTCACGTACAATGGAGGTTTTGGATATGTCGTGCCTGATGGCAATGTTGAAGGGCATGCGAGAAGAACAGAGCAAGCAGATGCAGTGCCTGCAAGAAGAACAGAGAGGCCTGCGAGAAGAACAGAGCAAGCAGATGCAGTGCCTGCAAGAACAACAGTACAAGCAGATGCAGTGCCTGCAAGAAGAACAGAGAGGCCTGCGAGAAGAACAGAAGGCAGATCAACAGGTGATCCTTTCTGCCGTTACAAAGTTCAGTGATACGGTCGCTAAGCTACATGAAGATGTAGAGGTAGTGACCGAACGGGTTACCAAATTAGAGGAGGACCTACAAAGTCTGAAAAACGGCCTCACTGGACTAGAGCAGGAAGTTCGGCGTATAAAAGCTGCTGGAGTTACATCGAGCGGAGTTGTCAGCATAAGCCAGGGGCCTAAAGTGAAGGTGCCTCCGTACGATGGTACTACATCTTGGGTCGCCTACCGACAGCAGTTCCAGACTGTCGCTGCTTCAAACGGGTGGACGGACGAACAGAGCCTGACAGCCCTCACCGTCGCGCTCAGAGGTTCGGCTTTATCTGTCCTGGAGGCACTGCCCACCTCAGGCAGCGAGTTCAAAGACTTGCTGGAGGCACTTGAGGCTAGATATGGGGAACGACACCTGGAACACGTTTTTCGTGCCCAGCAATCGACCGGACTCAGCGCCTGGGTGAAGGACTTCAACAATGGGCGTTGGAAATTGAGAAGCTGGTTCGAAAGGCGTACCCTTCTGCTGATAGTAAAATGGTGGATACGAATATATTGCAAGCCTTCGTCGACGGAATTAGGGATCTTGATATTAGGGCTGCAGTAAAGCTTCGCCACCATTCTTCATTAAAAGAAGCTCTGGCACACACCCTGGAAGTTGAAGCCGTGCGTCATGATATCCGGCCAGGGTATAAACTTCGAGAAGTTACGAAAGAGGTCAAAGAGAACAAGACACCGGCCAAGAGGAACTCCGGGCCCATGTGTTACAAGTGTGGAGAAAGAGGGCATTTGCAGTTCACGTGTCCTAAGAAGGAGAGGCAACTGACCAAAACAGATGACAGACTGGTTGCGCGTCTCAACAAAATGGAGCAGCGTTTTGAAGAGTTAGTAAAGAACCATGACGCTCCGGCCTCCACTGTGAATCAGGGAAACGAAGCTAGGATTCCGAGGCGAGTACTGGCTGGAGCAGAGAAAGCCCAAGTAACAAGATTCTCGCAAGTATGCAATGGGAACCATTTGGCAAGAAGGCAGAGTCCTGAAGAGTGCAAGCACTGTGCCAAACAAGGGACAAAGGATTTGCCATTGAGATTGACAAGAATGAGTCCTTCGAGATCTTGGGAAGATGAGGCGATGAAAGAAGCACAGGAAGATGACGAAGATGTACGGCTCATTGTCGCATGGAAAAAACGAGGCGAGGACAAGCCAAGATGGTGCGAAGTGGCTCCTACTAGTGCTGTCACCAAGGCATACTGGGCTCAATGGGACAGTTTTATTCTTCGGAACGGAATACTTTACCGAAAATGGGAGAAACCTAACGGCAGAGAGTTCCATCTTCAGATAGTTGTCCCAAAAGATAAGGTACAATATGTCCTTCGTGAAGTACATGACGGCGTGTCAGGTGGACATTTGGGCGTAAAAAGGACTTTAACAAAGATTCGAGAAAGGTTTTACTGGCTCCATTGTCGAGAAGATGTGCAAGATTGGTGCCGCAAGTGTGCTACTTGCGCCGCGGTGAAAGGCCCACCAACTAGAAGCCGAGGAAATCTGCAACTTTATAACGTTGGTGCGCCATGGGAACGCATTGCAGTTGATGTGGCTGGACCGTTCTCAGTAACGGAATCAGGAAATAAGTATTTCATGGTAGTTATGGATTACTTCACTAAATGGCCAGAGGTATTCGCCATACCTAATCAAGAAGCCACGACTGTTGCCTCCAAGTTGTTTGAGGAAGTAGTTTGCCGGTTTGGTGTGCCCTTGGAAATACACTCCGACCAAGGCAGGAACTTTGAGTCTCAAGTATTTCAAGAACTCTGCAAAATATTGGGAATGCATAAGACTAGGACCACCCCATATCATCCTCAATCTGACGGCATGGTAGAAAGATTTAACCAAACACTTGAGAGACATTTAGCAAAAGTCGTTGCCAGGCACCAGAGAGACTGGGACAAATACATACCGCCATTTCTTCTGGCCTACAGAACGGCAGAACATGAAGGCACGAAGGTAACCCCGGCGCGTGTAAATTTTGGCCGAGAACTGAGAATACCAGTAGATCTGCTGACTGGAGGCCCTCCTGACGACTCACGTTCTCTACACGACTACATTTCCGAGTTACGTGAGAAAATGCGAGACATTCATGCCATAGTACGGGAAAACGGATTGGAGTCGAGTGAAAAGATGAAGACTAGGTATGACCGCCGAGCAAATACAAGCGGCTTCGAAGAAGGAGCACTAGTCTGGCTTCACAATGTAACTCGACGAAAAGGAAAATCTCCGAAACTGCAGACAAGATGGGAGGGACCGTACAAAGTGGTAACTCGGTTAAATGACGTGACGTACCGAATTCAATGGCAGCCAAGAGGTGCACAAAAAGTGGTTCACATCGACCGCTTAGCTCCTTATCACGGCAGTAATGAAGATGCTCGGGACGAGCATCTCTAAGAGGGGAGCAGTGTCGCGGTCCTATCCCGAACCATCTAGAATAGTCGCCGCATGCTGCGTTTTAGTAAACAATAAACGCTGCAAGCAATAATGACTCGTATGTCCACTAGCGTAAGGTGCAAAACTCTTTAAATGAGTAACTGTTCGAGCGACCTTGCCGCGTGTACCGAGTGTAGGTACGTAGTTACGGGAATGTTCTAGAACCCTGGCCGGCGGATATAAATAGCGGCCGCCGCGGCGCGCTGTCAGTTCCATTTGGAATAGCGAAGAGTGAACTTCAAGTGAACATACCTGTGATACGAGCGATAACCTACGACCTCAGCGATACTATTGGACTTCGATTGGACCTGCGATTGGAATCTACGTGTGGACTTCGTGTCGTGAAGACCTGCAGACCAGACCCTGCGTGAATAAAACCTAAGAAGTTGTCATTGGCGTTTTACATCCAAATCCAGAACCCTAGCCCGTAACAATATTATATTTTTGGTTGATCGCAACATCTATCTTTCATGTCAATTCCAGTTTGGCATAAAATGTTGTGTGTCGGTTGTGTGCCTCAATTCCGTTTTTACTACAATAGCGTGAATGTGTTCTTATGGGTTTTGCTGTTCTTTGACGACTTTCGCTTCTCACTTGGACATTGATTTGATAGCATTGCGACTGACTTTGGCATTTCATCTGGACTACCATTGGATTGAACTACGATTGACCAAGGCTTCATCTGGTCTTTGCCTGGATTGCATTACTTACTGGCTTACGTCTCCTGGATATCAAAACAATAAAGCCTTTCCCCGAGTAAAACAAAGGAGGCGCCGAACACTTAAAAGATTGAAATGATATTGAAAACTTACAAATAATTATGTTTTTGGAAAAGAAAGCTCTGAATTACCGTTTGATATGTCGAGAAAAGAGGATTGTGTTTCAACGACTGCTAAGATATTGGGCATATCCAAACGGTCTGTTTATCGTGTTATAAACAAAATAAAACTGATGCCGGTGAGTTGCCTATTAGGGCGCTGGCACGGTTAGCCAGAGGTCGCGGATTCGAGTCCCGGCATGGTGGAATTTTTAGCCTATAAATAGGTTTTTTATGTTGTCCTTATTACGGGTTAATGCATTAAGGGCTGATTTTTCAAGTCAGATAACTTTTATCCGAGAAATAAAAATGGCGGTTTGACATAGTTTTCATACATAAGCTATCAAACCGCCATTTTTATTCCTCAGATAAAAGTTATCTGACTATTGAAAAATCAGCCCTAAAAAGAATATAATTAAAATAAAACTGGTTATGTAAAATATGCGGTGGAATTGAACTCTATAGAATTGGTTTGGGGAGAAGTCAAGGGTCATGTCGGAAGAAACAGTAAAATCTTTAAAATTAATGAAGTCAAAAAACTATTTGAAGATGGCTTAAATTTGGTGACATCTCAACACTGGGCGGACTGTATAGAGCACACGAAAAAAGTATAAGATAAAATTACGAAATAAGATCATTTGATTGACGATGTCGTAGATACATACGAGTATATAATTCATGTAAGTGATTCAGATACTACTTTAATATCGTCCGATTCACAATAAAAGTATAGAACCTAGAACCTTATATTTAATTCTAAATTCAATATGATTTTCATTTAATTGAAATGAAACTAAATTCTCATTTTTAGTCTGTTTTCTTGTAGATTTTAGTGTAACTTAATCATTCTATTTATATTATTAATATTGGGTTTTCAGGCTTGCCAATCATCAGGCTTTAAATTCGGATTAAGCAGAATAGAGAAAAAAAATAGATTATGTCATGAGAATATTTTAAATTATTCAGGTTACATCCTGTTAAAATTATCCCCTAAATAATACTTCCGTGATTTGTCATCAACGACAGTAGTTAGAGAGAAAATAATTGATTATGTTCTTAAATCTATCGACTAAAGCACATCACTATTTTAGCTGGCCACTCTTTTCCACCAACACGATAATTCTATCTGTCAATTTACTGACTAAGTTTATGGGCTGAACTATAGCTGACCCAGCAAACTTCGTACCGCCTAACAGTCGATTCTTTATTATTTTTTCCCTCCGTAAGGACCATCCTCGCACTTCAAGGATTATTCTAAAAAAAGACCTAGCTGATCCAGCGAACTTCGTACCGCCTAACAGTGGATTCTTTATTATTTTTTTATTTTTCTCTCCGTAAGAACCATCCTCGCACTTCAAGGATTATTCTAAAAAAAGAATTAACGAAATCGGTTCAGCTGCTCTCGAGATTTGCGCTTACCAACACATTTAGGGATTCATTTTTATATTTATAGATTATACGTCCCACTGGCCTTCTGTGAGTGAGTGAGTGAGTGAGTGAGTGAGTGAGAGAGAGAGAGAGAGATAGAGAGAGAGAGCGAGAGTATGGGATTAATTAACGCGCGTCCGTCTCCTAAGGTGGAGTGATGTTCTCGCCCAACATCTATCGGAGTGGTCTGAGGTAGTCCAGGACCCTAAACATTGGCCTGAAGCAGGGTTCGAAAGGATAATTATCCGTGATAATTATCTTGATAATAATCATGATATTGATAATTTTCCCAGCAGTGGACACAATCATAGAGGCTCTGTAGAAAAAAAATACTCGCGATACTGATACAGATTATGGCCCGCTACAAAAAACTAAAAGCGACTTGAGAGTAGTCCTGCCTTCACTACAATAATTGACTGTACTGACCAGTTCATTCTACCTGTAATGTATTTTTAGCATTTAATAATAAATCTATTTGTATGACTTACCGATGGAGTCGGCGCAGACTTGCCCAGTCAGGTCGACCTCGATGCAAGAATTTATGGCAGTCATCTTGGGCTGGAGCGATACTACGTGAGTGTTGTTAACGTAGTCAATCTCCAACATTTCTGGAATATATAATTGCGGGTTGACTTATTCAATGAAGAATTTGCACGAAAAATGTTTTAATTTCATTGCAAATGCAATTTTAAAAGATAACCTAGGTTTTATGCCTTTTCTATAGCACTCAGGTTTCCCCACGACCAGAGCACATGATATAGTACATTACACAACTAGGGTGGTAATACAAAGAAAGGCCGAGATGGCAGAAGTTTGCGGCCCGAGCTGCAAGCGAGGGACGTAAATATGCGATCGAGAGCTTTCTTTATTACCTCCCGTGTTGTGTACATCTTTTTATGTCTACACTTGGCCAGAACGCGGCTTTTTCCGTACGCGCAGCGTGCGGAAAAAGCCACTTTATTGCCAGGTGTGGCATAAAAGCATTTTTTTTAAATGTAAGATGAACCATTTTAACCACGTTCTCAGTCTCGCCGAAGACTGTCATTGTTTGTTCCTTGGGCTCGCACAAACTTTAGACAAAATTCTTACTTTATCAGAGCTATACGATCTTTCAACCTTTGTATTGAAAACGAAGACATTGATTTGTTCGCTAGTAGTATTTCCGTTATCCGTAAAGTATTAACCTTTAAGTTTTGTGACTCGGTTGAGGCCTCATTACCGATATAACCCACTATAATGGTGTGCCATCTTCCTTCTTCTATTATTGGATATAGTTACCGTGTCTGGTGTTTCGTGTATCGTTTTTCTTTCACCTGTGCTAATTGCTCAAAATATTGCTAGCTGTGAAAACTTTTTGTTGGCTTTCTGTATCTATGTGTGTAATTTATTGTGTTAGTGATAAGCTGTTAGTTTTCCTAATAAAATAAAAATAAAAAAAAAAATAAAAAAAAAATTATTACATTATCTCTTAATGTGAAAATAATGTTACCATGTATCGTCTCTATGTGTCATTGTAAAAAAAACACATAATTGAAAATGTAATAAAATATTGATGATTCGATTAATGAGATTTCACGCATTTTTAAGACCGGTAAAAAAAAATCGAAAAAAAAACCTGTTTTGTTACCGGATAAACTTACTAGGCTTTTTGTCGGGAGAGTCCGACCAGGTACTTACAAAAATTCTATAGTTAAAAAAGTATAGGCGTTATTTTTAAATTATACATACAATATCGTTCCCATCTACGTTCAACGCGGGGAACTTGCGTTGAACGTAGGTGAGAGTGACATTGTATGTATAAATGAAAAAAATAACGCATATTGTTTTAATGCTATTGCAACAAATACTAACACTGCATGACACATACCAATAAAGGGGTTGTTGTCGACAAAGTCGTACAGCTCCTTGTTGCCGACAAGGAAACTTCCCACCATCCTGCCGCGGTGAGTCTTCTTCCTGAGAAAACATACAGGAGCAATAAATGCAATGGAACATAAAGGGCTGTCAATGAATTCGACTACTTTCTCTTGATACAAAGCGTGATAATCAAGACAGGTTACTATATTTAAAGATAAACTAGCTGACCCAGCGAACTTCGTAACGCCTAACAGTTTTTTTTTATTTTTCTCCGTAAGGACCATCCTCGTACTCCAAGGAATATTCTAAAAAAAGAATTAGCGAAATCGGTTCAGCTGCTCTCGAGATTTGCGCTTACCAACACGTTCAGCGATTCATTTTTATATTATAGACAGAATATTATCTTGTACATAGAAATTACAGTAACATAACTGTATCCCAGAGGGGTAGGCAGAGACCAGGGACTGCCACTTGCCATGATCCTCAACGATCACCCTCGCTTCATCAACGTCCATTAGTCGTTGCATGCACGCACGACGGTTTCGGATGACAGAAATATAAAAACACGATTCCACTAAAACACTTTATAGAGGTGTTTTATTTCATCTGTGTATGTGTCTTTTTCATGTCACATAGCAATGCGACGTGTCTTCATGTACAATTAAATTGTACATGCATAGCATTGCAACATTCGAAGGCGCGAGCTTCGAGACAAACCAGCAATGATTATATTCTTTTTGTTGCGCTAACCCGTGCTAAGGACAATATTAAAAACTTATTTAGAGGCTAAAAATTCCAACCACTTGGCCATTAGCTCAGTTGGGAGACCGCTGGCACGGTTAGCCAGAGGTCGCGGGTTCGAGTTCTGGCATGGGTGGATTTTTTAAGGCACTAAATACGTTTTTTAAAACCAGCAGTATTTTCAACGAGCAGTAAACGAATGAAATGTGTATTTTAGAAATGCAAAATCTCCACCAAACACTATATTAGTGAACGTTTTTAGAGACTTTTAAGTAATTGTGTTTTTATAAATAAGGGCGTTAAGCTTTATTTTGCGACATCACAAAATTTAAAGTTGTTTATTATTTAGTTATTTTTTTTGCAACTTTTACAAAGTGTAAAGTAATATGTTTGAGCCTTTCTAAATTTAAATATTTAAATTAAAAAATCGTTTAGTTAAAATACACTAAGTGATAAGCGATACTTCACTTAGTGTATTTTAACTAAACTATTTTTTTATTTCAATATTTAAATTAATCCCGTTGAATCCAGCTGAAGACAGCGCGCTATGGCGCTCATTAGGGGAGGGCTATGTCCAGCAGTGGACTGCATAATACAGCCTGAAGAAGAATCCCGTTTTATGACCTTCTGACCTGCAATATTTAACGAAACGCAAGCTTACTTGTTGTTAGTGACGCAGCCCCGCTTCACTAGGTCGATGACGCCAACGCTGAACATCTCCGAGTGGATCCCGAGATCCTTGTGATTCTTTAGGGCCGACAGGACGGCGTCCGGGATACTACCAATACCTGCGCGAGGTGAGAAGGAAGCATTACTACAAATTCATAGTTTATTGTGACAATTCGTAGTTCATTGCGTAGCCGATTTGTACAATGCGCAATGTAATCCACGTGGTAGTCTATGTGGAACATTTGGGTGATGGCGTCGTAGAAAATATGGGGGATGTGTGCTCCGGCAAATTAAAGTGCCGGGATGTTCGATGCATTCGTAGTAACATTATCGTGGCGATTGAGCGGTGGTAGCTCAGTGGGTAGAACCATTGACTGGCAAGCGAGAGCCCCAGGTTCGATCCCGAGTGCGGGCATGTACCAATGACTTTGTTTAATTTCAAAGTTACTTACATTTGCGGATTTGTAGTCGCAATACCACACGAACCATCTACCCACTGAGCTACTACCGCTTTTCACGTAAATACACCCGAGTTTAAGGCGATAAAGTTTTGGTGGTATAAGGAAGTTTGAGCCAATTTTTTCGTGTGTTCATTTCACTGATAGTAATTGCTATATTTTGCATTTGAACTCGATGAAATCATGGTTTCGTCGTTGTTATTTCACTATGCTCACAAATCACTCACAGTTGTTGAATGTCAAACTTTGTTTCCACGACTTCAGGTCTTCAAACTATAGACAAAAATGGCTGACCGCGTTTTTGGCTGTTTAGCGAAGCAAAGTTACAAAATATATTTTTTGGTTTTGTAACTTTGCTTCGCTAAACAGCTTTTAGGTCCTCATAAAATATACTAAAATATTTTTTGGTCTAATGGAAGAGATATTTTACCATTTAAGAATGACTTGCAAAGAGAGTCAAATAGCGGATTACGGTACAGTTGCTACAGTCTTACCCATCTGCAGAGTAGCGCCGTCTTCCACCAGGTTGTCACCGATTAGCTGGCCGATAGTGGTCTCCTCGGGGGAGGCACCCTTGCCGCCGTGCTCCGGCAGCGGGATGTGCTCCTCAACGGCGTAGTCGATGTGTGACATGTGGATGATGGCGTCGCCGAAAGTGCGCGGGACGTTCGAGTTCACTTGCGCTGAAAGAATAACAATAAAAAGACTTTTATTGCCTCATCAAAAACTGCATTCTTATTAACTATTATTATTATTATTCTTATGCACTAACCCGTGCTAAGGACAATTTGTAAAAACCTATTTAGAGGCTAAAAATTACACCCGTGCCGGGATACGAAGCCGCGACCTGTGGCTATCCGTGCCAGCGCTCTTTCCAACGGAGCTAATGGGCGACTAACCGCCCCACGTTGGGCGCCAGTGGAACGTTGGATATCTTTACAAATAATAATAAACTCTGGAACGACTTCAGGTGTTGTTTTATTTGTAGATAATTATGTTGTAATATTAAAACAGAAAAACTGGATAAAAACGGATGAACACGTAAAATAGTCACGTCTGTTCGAAGGGTATAGTAGGAGTGATGAAAAGTGAGGGAAATCGAATAATGTGTGACGTAATTTAAATATTTGAAAATTATAGATAGAAAAAGAAATAAAAATGGTGTGAAGAGGTTTGCACCGTTACAAGCTCAGTTGGAAAGAGCGCTGGCACGGATAGCCAGAGGTCGCGGGTTCGAATCCCGGCATGGGTGGAATTTTTAGCCTCTAAATAGGTTTTTACAAATTCTCCTTAGCACGGGTGGAATTTTCAGCCTCTAAATAGCTTTTCATCAAAAACTACTTAAACAAAGTAAGACTGAAAACTAGGTATTATAAAATAAGGCAAAAGGTAGTGGCTCAGCTGGTGCTGATCAGGGTCAGCTAGGAACAGCGCTGGTTTTCAGCCATTGCCTTCTCCCTAAGATGTAGTAAGGGGGTAACGTTAACAGGGCTTTATCAATTAACTAACCACTAATAGAACATCGATTAAAAGCGTATGTAACGAAACAAAAAAAACTTAAAATATGAGATCGAAATTTAAAAAAAAAAACAATTCTTCTTAAACAAAAGGAAGTTATTAAACATTGTAATTAAAAAAAATATTTTTACATAAAAGTATGAACGTGAAGGGCACTCGTATGAGAATCAGCAATGTAGTGTGTGTGTGTATGTGCGTATATGTGTGTGTGTATATGTGTATGTGTGTGTGTATATGTGTATGTGTGTGTGTATATGTGTGCGTATGTATATTGTCATGGACTATACATATAAACAGTTAGGGTTTTTTTTTTACTTTTAAAATATTCTTTAAGGGACAAATCGTTAGACCAAGCATGCCTCAAATTTTCGGTAGCGAGCTGTCTTTGGAGCAGTGCTGATTTATATTGATTTATTTTGTTTCTCAATGGAGGAGGAAGAACGATCATTATAAGGTAGCTTTGTAATATTAGAAATTATACGCCTAATCACTCGTAGCCCCGGCTGTCTGAGTGAACTTAAACGATCACGAAGGTTAAGCAACACAGGGTGCATTCAGTGCATGGATGGGTAAACCGTCTATGACTAACGCTGGTGGCATTTTCCGAGCGGGTCCGTGCTTCGCAAGGCACGTTAAGCAGTTGGTGCCGGCTGCCGTCGATAGATGGCAGTCGTTAAGTCAAGTCAGAGGCCTTAGGGCGGCTTGAAAACTTCTGACAGTAAAACCAGCCACTAGTCTTGCAAGCCTCCACAAATCCCGGGCAATTCCGGCCCCTGTGGTGGAGTATGCTGTGTGGTGTCGGCCTAGAGAATAGCACCAACCCAAATTCTTCCCGCGGGTGTCGTGAAAGGTGACTAAGGGACACAAACCCACTAAACTGCGATCCCCAACCCGCATGCCCAGCGTGGGGATTATGGGCATTACTTCCCAATGATGGCACAACCTAGCGCTATGGCGCTCATAAGGGGAGGGCTATGTCCAGCAGTGGACTAATATAGTCTGAAGAAGAATATTAATTTAAATTCTTTATTGCAGTAATTACTTTAATTTGTAAATGTACAAGGGCGTGCTTAATGCAAGAATCATTGTCTTAAAGCAAACCTTTGGCCCTTTAATTTGTACCAAAATCTAACGACGATTGAGACGTGTACGAGCAATTGCAAAGCGTAATGAAATTTATTTATGAATTCTATAATTGTACTTTTAAAATATTGTAATCACCGCGTGAAATAAAAAAAAGGCCATTTTGTTTGTCGCAATCGTGAATATTCATTCACGATTGTTAGTTTATCTATTACAATGCTATTTACGTTTGAAATGAATGAGTTACGTAAGTAACTTCTATTTTAAGAACAGGCATGACGAAAGATTTTTGAATCCTCTTCGATAATGCGGGGACACATTAATTACAAAGAAACTATATTTCAGTAATAAACTAAAGTTTAACGAAGGTTCCAACTTAAGTTAAACTATAGCATAATTATTTCTAAATTATTTTAAATTTGTGGGAAAACAGCTCGCAGTGGCATGGCGTCGAATCTGATGTCACGCCTAGGTAAACAAACAGCAAACGTCAAATGTGTCACTAGTAGTCACATCAAAGCACGGGTGAAGTTTACCAATGTTTACGTGACGTCACGCGGTGTGGTTTTTCAGTCAAAATGACTGAAAGAAGTATTACAATATCTTCTTCTATTGAAAATATTGGTAATCTCATCTTATTTATAAAACTAAATCAGTGTTTTAATTTTAAAATTGTCCTTAGCACGGGTTAGTGCATTAAAAATAATACAATCAGTGTTTTAAATCTTTATAAAAACTAAATACTTTTTAAAACTTTGATTTGTTACTGTCGTCACACCCATTTAAGAGTTTCGTAATGGATACATTTTAATTGAATTTATACAGGACCATAAGGGCAATGACTTACGATTGACTTACTCGACGGTTTCCAGTAACAATTTTGATTTGATTATATAACAACTGTTTTATTTAGGCTGTTAAGTCTAATACAATGTCCCAACCACTGCCGCGCCCGAGCGGTCCCTTCACTTCATCCATCTAGTGTACTCGTAAGTCAAGGTGCCACTTAACGTGGCATAAGTCATAGAAGTGGCATTTTTAGATGCAAAGGCAAGCTTTTTTAAAAACCTATTTAGAGGCTAAAAATTCCACCCATGCCGGGATTCGAACCAGCGACCTCTGGCTATCCGTGCCAGCGCTCTTTCCAACTGAGCTAACGGGCGACTCACCAGCATCAGTGAAATTTCGAACCTCTTTACAATATTCTCTGTATTACGTACAGGAAGCGACATCTGGCTGAAGTAATTTGCATCACTTGCAGCCTCATTTTTAGCCTCTAATTAGGTTTTTAAATTGTCCTTCGCACGGGTTAGTGCATTAAAAATAATATAAGTTTTTTTTAGTCTGTTATTTATTTATGTAAACTATATAATGTGCCACTGCAGGGCATAGTCTGTCTTCTCTCAGAGATAAGGAATGGGCTAATTTACCCGCGTGCCCACCGCGTATTAGCTATTCTAAGCGTTGAGGTCTGTGAACATCTGAAACAGCCTGTTTTATTCTTTTTAATTCACTAACCCGTGCTAAGGACAATTTTAAAAACCTATTTAGAGGACAAAAAGTCCACCCATGCCTGGATTCGAACCCGCGACCTCTGGCTATCCGTGCCAGCGCTCCTCCAACTGATCTTATGAGCGACTCATGCTAATGGCTAATGGGGTCGCCTATTAGCTCAGTTGGAAGAGCGCTGGCACGGATAGTCAGAGGTCACGGGTTCGAATCCCGGCATGGGTGGAATTTTTGGCCTCTAAATAGGTTTTTAAAACAGTCAGGTTTTCTCACAATGTTTCAGAATTGGAGAATAATTCTAGATGTATCCTACCTGGTACATACCCTGTGCTACGGTAACCAGGCAAGAATATCACAAACGTGGAAATACACCCAGACTCCTAATCTGACATTTGTCTGACTGTTAATCTGCTTTTAGAAGCTAATCGTCCAATATCGGCCGTTCAGAGACTTTAGTTTAAACTTTGGTTTAAGATGTTGGAGAAATCCAATTTGTTATTATAATCTCGATTAGGAGTCCAAAACCGGATTTACCTTGCCGTAATCTAGATTTGGTTCTATGGAGAAAACGGCCCTTAAGTCTGACCTCTCATGTCCTGCGATACAGGACGTTTTTAGAGAGTTTTGGAGTTTTTTGTCCATTTTTTCTCCAAAATGATCTAGATTTTGAAATGGACACTTAGTTTGAATTGTAACGTTCTTTAAGCCGCAGTTTTTCTTACTGTTCTTTCTTTTTGTTTTTTTTTTCTTTTTGTTTTTTTTTCTGTGCTACTTTGAATAAAACCTCTTCATTTTATTTCATTTCAGGAAGAGACCCGTGCCCCAGTATTGGAGACATACAAGGGTTGATATCGGGGTCATGTGTACAAATCTAAGCCGACCCAAAGTAGGAATCGAACCCACAACCTCTTGCACGGTAATTGTGATACCGCTAGACCCACGAGGCAGTCGTACATACCGATAATGGTCTCTGAGTTGACCAGGGCCGACCGGACGCAGTCCACGGAGGTACCCAGGCTGCAGTAGCCGTGCTGGTCGGGCGGTGACACCTGGAGCGAGCGAAGTTCTCGTCATATTTAAGATTAGATTAGATTAGAACTCTTTATTGTACACACTAGAAAACAAAATACATAAAAGGCTTACACATCTAAGTTAAGTCGAAGTGCTATGTCAAACTCAAATTCTTCCCGCGGGTGTCGTAAAAGGCGACTAAGGGACACAAATCGGGGGAGGGCAGCAGCGCCCCCTGCAGTACAATTCCACCAAACTGGGATTCCCAACCCGCATGCCACCGTGGGTATTATGGGCATTACCCCCCAATGATGGCACAACCTTGTGCTATGGCACTCATTAGGGGAGGGCTAAATCCAGCTGTGGACTAATATAGCCTGAAGAAGAAGAAGATGCAATAAATCAAGAAAGATAATAACTTTTACAAATTATGCTTATCTGTGCTGTATATTCGCATTCAAATAAAGGCTTTTTGTGATTATTATAAACGAGACTGCTCCCAGAGACAAATCAAGCAATTGGTCTTGTGGTAACTGTATAGAATGTAACGTCATGTTAAAACAACATAACTGTGAGGACCTGTATACCAGAGGGGTAGGTAGCGGGGTCTGCTACTTGCCACGATCCTGACAAATCACTTCGTGCACGAGTCCGACTCACAATTGGCGGGGTTTTTTATTCACGTTCAGCAAAGGTATGAATGTTTTCTTGAAGTCGGTTTTTTTTCCTGAAAAGCTTTCTATCTTTTATCCTGCGAACCTGGATGAGCGCGATGTTAGGCCGGATGATCTTCCTGTGGAACAGCTTGGGGATGTCCTGCAGGAAGATGGGGATCGCGTCGGAGCGGCCCTCGGCTACCGCCTTGCGCACGTTCGCCGCCATGAACAGGGAGCAAGACCTGGGGACAGTGAAACGAAATCTGTATAAACGGCCTGGAAATCAATGGTTAGAAGAAGTATACACGTTCAGTCTGGCGTCAGTTCAGTCCGTGACCTTGATGAAGCTCGGATTGATGGCAGACTGATGAAGCATCAAAATATTCGAATGTCCGTCAGTCTGGTCCATCAGTCCACTGAATAGACACTCCGTCTGCCGTCAGTCTAACCAGACTGATGGAATTAACTGACGCCAGACTGAACGTCTAAATTCAGTCTTAGGACTAGTTTCCGAATTGAGAATTTTCTCTAAGTAAATACTCAACTGTAGTGCTGTCTCTTCAAATTTCACAGCAAAGAGCGTGGACAGAACGTTACTTCAGTATTTACTTAGTGAAGTTCACAATTTAGAAACTGGCCATTAGTGTAGTGGGAACCTTTGGGGTCGGATATGTCCCCGGAGCGGGTTATTCTCTTACCCCCTTATTCATAATGGTCCGCCTAACTTAAAACAAGCTGCTAAAGAGTGTTCTGTTTCATTCTGACTTAGGTCAATAGAAGAGGACAGAGTGAGAATTAGCAATGCTTTAAATTAGCAGACTATTATGAATACGGGTGCTAGTGTTTTTGTTTGTTGGTGTTTTCCTCTTGGTGTTTTCTATTAATTTTTAGCTTTGACGAGGCTTTGTGTGAATGAATTTTATTTTAATATCTTGTCACTTTTGTTATAATTTAAATTAGTTAATGGTTAGTACTGTTAGACCCGCGATTTCCGCTCTTAGTCTCATAGTTGGGCTATTGTATGTAGCAAGCTCTGAGGCATGTTAACACTCCAGTATTT
>OW203743.1:14338409-14423409 GCA_934045075.1 Yponomeuta sedellus
ACGTCTTACGCACTGATAATAAGGTTCATAGTCAATAAAATGTCGTGTATCTACTGACCTCATAAAGATAAATAACGCCGAGATTGATAAGGACAAATCTCTGTTTCAATAAGGCGTAGTGAGTTAGTGAACAAACGGACATCAGGCTGGTTTTCGTTCGATCCTCGCTCTTATGCCACGCGTGATAAGAGCTACTATTGGGTGACGTCAATCCAAGGACTTTGGGGTAAACACACTGGAGTTCATCATCATGTCGTGGAACGTGCGCAGAAAACAAACAGCTGTTTAGGATCTTGTGAAAATGTCCGCGCTTATCGTGCAGCTGGCATCGATTGTCATCACTAGTTACTATTAACAAGCTGACCCAGCGAACTTCGTACCGCCTATCAGTCGATTCCTTAATTTTTTATTATGTTTCTCTTCGTAAGAAGTAAGAACCATCCTCGTACTCTACCATTCTAAAAAAAGAATTAGCGAAATCGGTTCAGCTGCTCTCGAGATTTGCGCTCACCAACACACCTCAGCACATTCACACCCAACACATTCAGCTATGCATTTTTATATTATAGACTAGCTGACCCAGCGAACTTCGTACCGCCTAACAGTCGATTCATTAAGTTTTTTTTTATATTTCTCTCCGTAAGAGAGAGAGAGAGAGAGAGAGAGAGAGAGAGATTTATTTGAAGCCACAAAGATACAATACACATAACACAATGTAACACGATATTAAAATAATACAGACAAATACTAAAAGAAAGAACAAAGAAAAATATTATAAAACAAAGAATACGATATAAAACAAACATTTACAATTTAGAATGGCATTGTATCTCCGCAGCCACAAACGCAGGTAGCTGACTCAGCATTTGCTGCAGGCTGGGCCTGCAACACTGATTTTCAGTCAGCACCTATTCTTCAATTAACCACACACAATTCAATTAACCATACAAACCATTCTCGTACTTCAAGGAATATTCTAAAAAAAGAATTAGCAAAATCGGTTCAGCGGCTCTCGAGATTTGCGCTTACCAACACATTCAGCGATTCATTTTTATATTATAGAAGATATATTATTGTTAACTAGCTGACCCAGCGAACTTCGTACCGCCTATCATCGATTCTTTAAATCTTTTAATTTTTCTTTCCGTAAGAACCATCGTCATACTTCAAGGAATATTCTAAAAACATAATTAGCAGAATTGGTTCAGCTGATCTTGAGATTTGCGCTTACCAACACTTTCAGCGATTCATTTTTATATTATAGAAGATACTCAAGCAGCTCTAAGCAGATGCGTGTATGGCTTATGATAGAACTTGATTGTCTTTACACTATTTTTATTTTTAATGCACTAACCCGTGCTAAGGAACAAATTTAAAAACCTATTTAGAGGCTAAAAATTTCACCCATGCCGGGATTCGAACCCGCAACCTCTGGCTATCCGTACCAGCGCTCTACCAATTGAGCCAATGGGCGACTCACGGCATCAGTGAAATTTCGAACCTCTTTACAATATTCTCTGTATTACGTACAGGCAGCGACATCTGACTTAAGCAAATTGCATTACTTACAGCCCCGACTACCTACTTTGCAGTTAGGTTTAACATCGGAACGATATCACTGTACCCACATGATTACACTATTTTTATTTTTAATGCACTAACCCGTGCTAAGGAACAAATTTAAAAACCTATTTAGAGGCTAAAAATTTCACCCATGCCGGGATTCGAACCCGCAACCTCTGGCTATCCGTACCAGCGCTCTACCAATTGAGCCAATGGGCGACTCACGGCATCAGTGAAATTTCGAACCTCTTTACAATATTCTCTGTATTACGTACAGGCAGCGACATCTGACTTAAGCAAATTGCATTACTTACAGCCCCGACTACCTACTTTGCAGTTAGGTTTAACATCGGAACGATATCACTGTACCCACATGATTACACTATTTTTATTTTTAATGCACTAACCCGTGCTAAGGAACAAATTTAAAAACCTATTTAGAGGCTAAAAATTTCACCCATGCCGGGATTCGAACCCGCAACCTCTGGCTATCCGTACCAGCGCTCTACATAATGCAATTTGCTTAAGTCAGATGTCGCTGCCTGTACGTAATACAGAGAATATTGTAAAGAGGTTCGAAATTTCACTGATGCCGTGAGTCGCCCATTGGCTCAATTGGTAGAGCGCTGGTACGGATAGCCAGAGGTTGCGGGTTCGAATCCCGGCATGGGTGAAATTTTTAGCCTCTAAATAGGTTTTTAAATTTGTTCCTTAGCACGGGTTAGTGCATTAAAAATAAAAATAGTGTAATCATGTGGGTACAGTGATATCGTTCCGATGTTAAACCTAACTGCAAAGTAGGTAGTCGGGGCTGTAAGTAATGCAATTTGCTTAAGTCAGATGTCGCTGCCTGTACGTAATACAGAGAATATTGTAAAGAGGTTCGAAATTTCACTGATGCCGTGAGTCGCCCATTGGCTCAATTGGTAGAGCGCTGGTACGGATAGCCAGAGGTTGCGGGTTCGAATCCCGGCATGGGTGAAATTTTTAGCCTCTAAATAGGTTTTTAAATTTGTTCCTTAGCACGGGTTAGTGCATTAAAAATAAAAATAGTGTAATCATGTGGGTACAGTGATATCGTTCCGATGTTAAACCTAACTGCAAAGTAGGTAGTCGGGGCTGTAAGTAATGCAATTTGCTTAAGTCAGATGTCGCTGCCTGTACGTAATACAGAGAATATTGTAAAGAGGTTCGAAATTTCACTGATGCCGTGAGTCGCCCATTGGCTCAATTGGTAGAGCGCTGGTACGGATAGCCAGAGGTTGCGGGTTCGAATCCCGGCATGGGTGAAATTTTTAGCCTCTAAATAGGTTTTTAAAATTGATTGTCTTTGCTTATACAAATGCTAGCTGGTGCCCGCGACTTGCCTGCGCAGGATTAGTATTTCGAGTAGCTTAGAACCAACAACAACAGAAAAGAACCAACATTAAAATGATAGCATAAATATTTTTTGGGAAAAATATAACTATAAATTAAAAATAATAAATAAATAAATAAAATAAATCTACTTCAGCCAGATGTCGCTGCCTGTACGTAATACAGAGAATAGTGTAAAGAGGTTCGAAATTTCACTGATGCCGGTGAGCCGCCCATTAGCTCAGTTGGAGAGCGCTGGCACGGATAGCCAGAGGTCGCGGGTTCGAATCCCGGGTGGAATTTTTAGCCTCTAAATAGGTTTTTAAATAGGTTTTTAAAAATATAACATCCTGAAAATATTAAGATCTTACAGTTGCACTATAATATAATAACGTAACAATATTGTCAACATAACAAATGCGGAGCCCTAATTATAGGCCTATATGTGGCGACTGCATTATGTTCCTATAAATTATATTTAGATAGATAGATCTGCTGTGTGGTGTCGGCCTAGAGAATAGCACCAGCCCAAATTCTTGCCACGGGTGTCGTAAAAGGCGCCTAAGGGATACAAACCGAGGGGTGGGCAGCAGCGCCCCCTGCAGAACAATTCCACCAAACTGCGATCCAAAACCCGCATGCCCAGCGTGGGGATTATGGGCATTACCCCCCAATGATGGCACCTTGCGCTATGGCGCTCATTAGGGGAGGGCTATGTCCAGCAGTGGACTAATATAGCCTTAAGAAGAAGAAGATAGATAGATAGATAGATAGATAGATAGATAGATAGATAGATAGATAGATAGATAGATAGATAGATAGATAGATAGATAGATAGATAGATAGATAGATAGATAGATAGATAGATAGATAGATAGATAGATAGATAGATAGATAGATAGATAGATAGATAGATAGATAGATAGATAGATAGATAGATAGAGAACACTTTATTGCACAACCAGAAAAATATTACAACCATGATTCTTAAATCTAAGTAATGTCATACAATGGGCGGTCTTATCGCTATGAGCGATCTCTATTATATTTAACTATTTTTTTAAACATAGGTTTACTTATAGGTTACAGTGTAAATGGCTATAGTCTAACGGTTTCGGCAGCGCACGTCGGAATAGCGCGCATCAGATGGTAGATTTTTCCTACTTACTTGACACGACTTAGTTATATATTAAAAGGGTCAAATCGCGATTATTTATTAGGTAAACTATGTATGAGTATCGCGAATCATTAAGAAATAGGTACTATTGACACGACTTATAGTCATATTTTGGACAATTCACGCAATATCATCATAAATTGTAGCCTGTGTTATTCTGATGTATACAGCTATGTTATTGTAAAGTTTCCTTAAAATAGATTCGGTAGTTTTTACGTAAAAGAGTAACAAACATTTTGCGTTTATAATATGAGTAGGATCCAGTCGGTATTTAAAACAGTTCACTGAATCAGTACTAACAATAGTGAGGATGGAAATGAGGACTAAAAATAGAGTGTATACTTGCACAATATCTCCAGTATTGCTTATTTGAATTTAAAAGTAATGTTTTATTTAAGTTATTTATATTTATAGAGACGTGACTTGATCTGGAATTCTTGTTTATAAAAAAAAGAAAAAAAACGATAGAGTCGCGCTCCGAGGGATGCGTACAAATTTGTAAGTAGGTGCCTGTTTAAATATTATAATGGTTTAGGGATCGGGGCTCGCAGTTTTTTCCGAGCTTTTACGCGAACTTCAAAGACCGTTTTTTTATGATTCAATATCAAATGTATAGATTTCAGATTTTTTCCGGCATTTGTAATATAAGACGATGTTACTTGTTAAATTTCATAGTTCTAGATCAACGGGAATTTATGAATTCCCTAGTGTCCAAATATGTGTTTTTTTGCGACTCAAACGATATCGACTATTGTATGTCCCCACTGCTGGGGCACGGGTCTCTTAGGCCATACTCCACCACGGGGGCCAAGTCCGGGTTGGTGGAGGTCTCAAACGGCCCTGACTTATTTTTGCGTTAATTTAGAAGTTTGATTTTTTCGCAACATTAATGGCCTGTACACACAAGTTCGATATCAACCCCTGTTTGTCCCCACACGCTTATGGCCTAATCGAACCGGGTGATTGGAGTCAATGACTTGAGTTAAGCAACAACATGCGCGGTCAGGTGCAGGAGGGGTGACCGTCGCGTGACTGCCGCTAGTGGCATTTTTTACGAGCCCTTCCGTGCTTTGCAAGGCACGTTAAGCCGTTGGTGCCGGCTGTCATATAATGGCAGTCGTTAAGCCATGTCAGAGGCCTTATGGGCGGCTTGATAACTTATGACAGTAAGGCCCGCCACTGTATTATCCTCCACCAACCCGGACTTGGCCCCCGTGGTGGAGTATGGCCTAACCTTACTGCGCTCAAAGAGACCCGTGCGCCAGCAGTAGAGACATACAAGGGTTGATATCGAGTACAGGGTTTTAATTTCAACTCGATATGTCCACAGACAGCGCCGGAACGACGGACAACAAATTGAACCTCTTTACAATACACGCAGCAACACAGAGAGTATTGTAAAGAGGTTCGAAATTTCACTGATGCCGGTTAGTTGCCCATTAGCTCAGTTGGGAGAGCGCTGGTACAGCCAGTTCGAGTCCCGGCATGGGTGGAATTTTTAGCCTCTAAATAGGTTTTTAAAATTGTTTTCAGCACGGGTTAGTGCATTAAAAAGAATATAATGATCCTATAAGGGTTCCGCTTTTCCTTTTGAGGTTACGGAATCCAAAAAATGGTATTTGACACCCTGCAGGTATTGAAGTTCATAGTTATTTGTAATATGTCAGACTGTCTGATTACGCAAATAAAATCTTTGAATGGCTTACTAACTTCCTACCTAGAAATGATTTAGATACAGAGAGCGAACGAAACTGTAAAGATAGTAAGCTCGTGAGGTAATACTAATTCTTGGGTAATACACCGCATTTACACACTATCACATGTCATTGCCGTATCATGAGCGGATTTTTTATGATAACAGCTTCGGTGGGCGACAGAAATCATAAACGAAGAAAGAAATAAAACTTTTGAGAGTCGAATATATCAAACGAATGATTAAACTGAATGTTTTATTTAGTTAGATGGTCTTTGGAACCGTATTAAATAGCCAGGTGAAGTTTTCACAGTAAGGCCTTCGAACACCCTTCTTCGTCGTTTTAATACAGTTGCTCAAAAAGTGGCGTATTGCAGGGACGTATAGCGTTCGGAAAGTGGGCTATTACGCACTCGTGCTTTTTTTTTTACCTTTCCCGCACACGTGCGTTCTCTTTCCCAACTGTCAAAATAATGTCTATTTAAAAAGAAAAACCAACCATGAAGTTATTACTAAAAAAAAATCATAGAAGTTTTTATGATTCATGCGAATCCGTATATTTCTAAAAAAAAGCTACTTATTTGTTTCAATATCAGATTTAATGATTTGATTGAATGAGTTAGGTTAGGTTTCATTTCATTTCGTAAAATTTACTTTCATTTCCTATCAATAAAAAAATCTACTGAAGACTTGGCTGTATGGGCATGGTTCCCTTTGCCTACCAGAATGGGTGAAGAAAAAAAAATCTCTGTCTATATTCTTTTACGGTTGGCGCCATTTTCCAAATAATTTCTCTTTATTAAATTGCTTCATTTTTTCACAACTGTATTTAAAATAGTCGTTCAGTACACGTGCGGAACTGTCATTGCAACTTGTTTCGACTGTCAACCCTCGCCTTCGGCTGCGCCTCGGCTCGGGTAGACATTTGTCGGAACTCTTTGCAATGACAGCCTTTCCCGTAGAGGGAGTAAAACTATAGAGCAAGCCACAGCGCACACATACAAGTTTTAAATGAAACAAACTTCGTAGCGACCATGGGTGAGAAAGAGATAGAGTAAACAGCAAAAGTGTAACTGCTTTTTTTGTTTGCCCCCAGTGTCAAGTTGACGTTTTTGGGGGCAAACAAACGACAAGATTTTGAAAATTTTATCATATTTAACGCTACGCTAGCCGTTTCGAAGAGCAACCGTGTATTTGTGAAATGATATATTAAAAGTGACCTAAATAGAGAAAGTATGGTGAATTGTAGTGTACTCGTATGCAGAAATCGTTAAGAAAGAGCTTTGGGGGAAGTTTCCTTTGATAGGTAAGTAATTATTGTGTTTCAATTATTGTGTTTCAATTATTGTTAAGCCCAAAGTTGCCTTATGTTGAGTATTTTAGTTAAGTTTCAACTAGTAGCTTTGCAACTAGTCCGTAAGAAAAGCAATTTAATAGAATTTTCTTTCCTAACCTAAAAAAACGAAGAGTAAAAAAATGTTGCCATCCGTTTATGTCGAAAATCCCGATCATTACTTGACCGTGTTGGCAGACGTTATTTATAAGCGACCGTACGATGGGAAAATAAAAAGTAGTATTCCCTAAGAAGGCTGCTAAAAAAACAGAACGTTTTCAAAACCTTTGTTTTATTACTTTAAAGTAAACAATCGATTAAACATAAACACACTATTTTTAGGTTTTTATTTATCCCCGTAAAGGGTTTTACTGTAATGTTAATATTATTGCTCTTGTTTGAGAAAAATCCACACAACACCCATAACGCTTATATGTTGTTTTGCCAAAAGTGTGCCGTTTAGAGTTTCATTGCTCAGCCTATTTCGGATCTTTGTTTTAATAAGATTGACTGAACTGAAGCAGCGTCCATAATCTGTGTCACAAAAACGAGTAACCGGTAACGTCGCACATTAGTTAGATTTACCTTAAGGGTTGCTACTTAGTAAGTAAAAGAATAAATAGTGACGTGCTATGTTGGTATTAGTACTTTGGTTGAATAAAATCTAAAAAAAGTCATATGTTTACGTACGATTTCTGCCCCTTGATCGTACGAGTATATGCAACATAAATGTAAAACATCGTATGAATACGATTTAAATCGTATATCTGGCAACGCTGCGTGATCATTACTTAACTCGAAGTCCCAGACTTCGACGACTTGTCCTTGTACAGTTAAGTTACAAACGTAATCAAAATATATTATGAATCTTTAATACTTAATGTATCGTTATTAAAAATCAAGTGTACCTAAAACTATAACCCGGGCTTGGCCCCTGCGGTGGAGTATGGCCTAACCTTTCTGCGATGCAGGACCCGTGCTCCAGAGTTATGGACCTCGTACAAGGGTTGATATCGAAATCTATAATAAAAACAATAGAGACAGAAACATTACGGCTACAGCACTGAATTACCAAATATAATATCCTGATGCTTTGTTAGATAGCTGCATCGCCTTCCTATGTGACTTGTTGCCCATATAATTTTTCAGCATTCATTCCACTCAGCAGAAAATGTTTCAACTCGAATTTATCGCAAGAACCCTTTCGGTGTTTTTGTGCATTCTGCCGCAAGCAATGTGCCCTTGAATTCAGTATAGAATTCAAATTTGAATTTGTATCAATGAATCTCGTACAATACCGTCTAGCCGCGATCGTTTATTAGGTAAAACGTAATTACCTTATTTCCCTAATAAATAATCGACCCGTTCAATATACAACAGCTATGTATGAGTATCGCGAATAATAATACTAAAGTTATTACTTATTATATTTTAATGTATTACAGTATTTATTAATATTAGCAATGTTTCTTTTCCAGATTTCTTCAAAATAGTTCTTTTCTGGAAAAATGGGTGCTAGCATTTAGAATAGAGAACTGGTCACCTACATCAAATGCTCGAATATGCTCTCTACATTTCGACAAAATGTACATTTTGGTGGTCTGAGGTACCCTTCGAAAGATTTTTTATATGGTGAATTTTTATATGAAAATTAAACTTGTAAAATTTAAACGTGTGAAATAAAACGTATTTTTAATTATACAAAATGACAATTGTTTATAAAACGTTTGCTACGTTCTGCAAACAATTGTCAGACATGTATGATTAATAAAATTCAAAACTAAATCTGCATTTTTATTCATGGCCTATGAACGACTGAAATATTTTATCCCTCATTACGGCAATTCACTTTTACTGTGGCAACATTCACGCACACAAACAAATAATATTCACCGACGTGAAAACGGTTACACTGTGCCTTGATCTATAGTTCTACTCTATCTACGGCCTTTCCGCACTTGTAATGAAATATACTATTTTGAAACGTTTGTACCGAATCAACAAAATAAAGTGTCTTGAAACAGACAAAGATGCCTGCCTGTACGTAATACAGAGAGTATTGTAAGGAGGTTCGAAATTTCACTGATGGCGGTGAGTCGCCCATTAGCTCAGTTGGAAGAGCGCTGGCACGGATAGCCAGAGGTCGCGGGTTCGAATCCCGGCATGGGTGGAATTTTTAGCCTCTAAATGGATTTTTAAAATTATCCTTAGCACGGGTTAGTGCATTAAAAATAATATAATCAAACAAAGAAGATTGCGAATAAGGAAAAAAATATTTTTCGCCGCAACTGGTTGCGAAACATAACCATTAGGATGCCTTGTTGCTAAGGAAAAAGTTTTCTTGATTCGCAACTGGTGAACAAGGAATAAACATCCTTGTTTCGCAGCCAGTTCCGAAACGCAGTTGCGAAAACGGCCGGAGGGGTGGATTACGTAAAAGATCTAATTTTTTAAAAAAGCGGAAAAGAGCGAGCAAAAAACGGCAAAAAATCACGTTTATTGCATAGGATCCCACTTAAAAATTTACTTTGCTGTTATAGCGCCAACAGAAATAAAATATCTATGAAAAAATCAACTGACTGCCTATAATGACGGTTGACGGCCTCGGTAGCGCAGCGGTTTGGCACGCTGACTATAAAACCGAAGGTCTCGGGTTCGATCCCCGGCCGGGTCAAACTAGGAAACGAACTTTTCTATTTTGTCTTGGGTCTTGGATGCTATCTATGTATTTATTGTATTAAACTATCGTCGAGTTAGCACATGTAACACAAGTTTGTATTCATTTAGTTGTACTTATAGTATAGGGCTAACGAGATCTGTGTAATATGTCCATGAATATTTATTTAAGCGCTCGTGGCCTAGTCGGACCGAGTGATTGGAATCAATCACCTGAGTTAAGCAACAACAGGCGCGGTCAGGTGCAGGATGGGTGACCGTCCCGTGACTACCGGTAGTGGAATTTTATGAACGCTTCCGTGCTTCGCAAGTGCCGGCTGTCATGAAATGGTAGTCGTTAAGCCATGTCAGAGGCCTTATGGGTGGCTTGATAACTTCTGACAGTAAGGCCCGCCACTGTCTTACAATCCTCCATCTACCCGGACTTGACCCCCGTGGTGGAGCATACTCCATACCTAACCTTCTTGCGATGCAGGAAGAGACCCCTTGCCCCAGTAGTGAGAACATACAAGGGTTATTGACATGATATTTACTTGTCTGTCTGTCTGTCTGTCTGTCTGTCTGTCTGTCTGTCTGTCTGTCTGTCTGTCTGTCTGTCTGTCTGTCTGTCTGTCTGTCTGTCTGTCTGTCTGTCTGTCTGTCTGTCTGTCTGTCTGTCTGTCTGTCTGTCTGTCTGTCTGTCTGTCTGTCTGTCTGTCTGTCTGTCTGTCTGTCTGTCTGTCTGTCTGTCTGTCTGTCTGTCTGTCTGTCTGTCTGTCTGTCTGTCTGTCTGTCTGTCTGTCTGTCTGTCTGTCTGTCTGTCTGTCTGTCTGTCTGTCTGTCTGTCTGTCTGTCTGTCTGTCTGTCTGTCTGTCTGTCTGTCTGTCTGTCTGTCTGTCTGTCTGTCTGTCTGTCTGTCTGTCTGTCTGTCTGTCTGTCTGTCTGTCTGTCTGTCTGTCTGTCTGTCTGTCTGTCTGCCTGCCTGCCTGCCTGCCTGCCTGCCTGCCTGCCTGCCTGCCTGCCTGCCTGCCTGCCTGCCTGCCTGCCTGCCTGCCTGCCTGCCTGCCTGCCTGCCTGCCTGCCTGCCTGCCTGCCTGCCTGCCTGCCTGCCTGCCTGCCTGCCTGCCTGCCTGCCTGCCTGCCTGCCTGCCTGCCTGCCTGCCTGCCTGCCTGCCTGCCTGCCTGCCTGCCTGCCTGCCTGCCTGCCTGCCTGCCTGCCTGCCTGCCTGCCTGCCTGCCTGCCTGCCTGCCTGCCTGCCTGCCTGCCTGCCTGCCTGCCTGCCTGCCTGCCTGCCTGCCTGCCTGCCTGCCTGCCTGCCTGCCTGCCTGCCTGCCTGCCTGCCTGCCTGCCTGCCTGCCTGCCTGCCTGCCTGCCTGCCTGCCTGCCTGCCTGCCTGCCTGCCTGCCTGCCTGCCTGCCTGCCTGCCTGCCTGCCTGCCTGCCTGCCTGCCTGCCTGCCTGCCTGCCTGCCTGCCTGCCTGCCTGTCTATCTATGTATTTATTTATTTATTTATTTATTTATTTATTTATTTATTTATTTATTTATTTATTTATTTATTTATTTATTTATTTATTTATTTATTTATTTATTTATTTATTTATTTATTTATTTATTTATTTATTTATTTATTTATTTATTTATTTATTTATTTATTTATTTATTTATTTATTTATTTATTTATTTATTTATTTATTTATTTATTTATTTATTTATTTATTTATTTATTTATTTATTTATTTATTTATTTATTTATTTATTTATTTATTTATTTATTTATTTATTTATTTATTTATTTATTTATTTATTTATTTATTTATTTATTTATTTATTTATTTATTTATTTATTTATTTATTTATTTATTTATTTATTTATTTATTTATTTATTTATTTATTTATTTATTTATTTATTTATTTATTTATTTATTTATTTATTTATTTATTTATTTATTTATTTATTTATTTATTTATTTATTTATTTATTTATTTATTTATTTATTTATTTATTTATTTATTTATTTATTTATTTATTTATTTATTTATTTATTTATTTATTTATTTATTTATTTATTTATTTATTTATTTATTTATTTATTTATTTATTTATTTATTTATTTATTTATTTATTTATTTATTTATTTATTTATTTATTTATTTATTTATTTATTTATTTATTTATTTATTTATTTATTTATTTATTTATTTATTTATTTATTTATTTATTTATTTATTTATTTATTTATTTATTTATTTATTTATTTATTTATTTATTTATTTATTTATTTATTTATTTATTTATTTATTTATTTATTTATTTATTTATTTATTTATTTATTTATTTATTTATTTATTTATTTATTTATTTATTTATTTATTTATTTATTTATTTATTTATTTATTTATTTATTTATTTATTTATTTATTTATTTATTTATTTATTTATTTATTTATTTATTTATTTATTTATTTATTTATTTATTTATTTATTTATTTATTTATTTATTTATTTATTTATTTATTTATTTATTTATTTATTTATTTATTTATTTATTTATTTATTTATTTATTTATTTATTTATTTATTTATTTATTTATTTATTTATTTATTTATTTATTTATTTATTTATTTATTTATTTATTTATTTATTTATTTATTTATTTATTTATTTATTTATTTATTTATTTATTTATTTATTTATTTATTTATTTATTTATTTATTTATTTATTTATTTATTTATTTATTTATTTATTTATTTATTTATTTATTTATTTATTTATTTATTTATTTATTTATTTATTTATTTATTTATTTATTTATTTATTTATTTATTTATTTATTTATAATGGTTACAGACAGACAGACAGCGGAGGCAGAGTTATAGGGTCCCGTGGTATCATTATTGAACGGTACCCTAAAAACAGACTGGTGGCTGTCAATATAGTGTAACAGCTTGTTAGAGTTATTAAGACCGCTCACCTGAAGATATCCTTGCACTCGGGCGCAGTGTATGGCGCGTCCATCTCAGTGTGCATGTGGACCACCTTTATCCCGCGCAGCGAGTTGGCTTTGCCCACCTCCGTCATGGAGCGCAGGAGGTGGAAAGGCGTGGCCGCGGCGCCTTGAGCGAAGACCGTTTGGCCTGGAAGGGGAGCGGTTTTTTATTACAGTACTACACATCATAAAAGTCCCTTCGGGAATCTACGTTCGCGCAGACTAGGAAGAAGTGTAACGAAAGTACCCGAAGCTATAAGTACATTCAAATATTCAACATGATCTTTAATCGATACGGTTAAGGTGCAGAATTGATTGCCGCAGTAGCGCTACCTATTTCGCTCACGCTAATATTGCCAAACTAATAGTCACCTGCATCGATGACGTTGAATAAACCAATAGCAACAAAGGCGCGCGGCCTGCCATAAAATGAAACTATCTGATTGGTCGATCAACTTGCCGCACATCCAAAATTTGGTCATCTGCGCAGGTACATCCGCGAGACTTATTTCTTGTATAGCACTGTACTTGTGACCACGGCAATGCTGCCACCGAACTGCGATCCCCAACCCGCATGCCCCGCGTGGGGATTATGGGCATTATCCCCTATTATAGCACAACGTGGCTCTCTTTAGGGGAGGGCTATGTCTAGCAGTGGACTAGTATAGCTTGACGACGACGGCAACGCTGCTGCAACGTCGTCGGGAGCAACGTTCACCTAATGAATAATCGCAAGACCGTTTGGCCTGGAAGAGGAGCCGTGGGTTATTTATTACTTGTGACCACGGCAACGCTGCTGCAACGTCGTCCGGAGCAAAGTTCACTTAATAAATAATTGCAAGACCGTTTGGCCTGGAAGGGGAGCGGTTGGTTATTTATTACTTGTGACCACTGCAACGCTGCTGCAACGTCGTCCGGAGCAAAGTTCACCTAATAAATAATCGCATTTAGACTCGTTAAATGTATCATTTTTATTTCCTATTTTTATTATTTATCGCAGCTTTAGCATCCTTGAATTGGTCGTCCAAAAATGTCCTAGGACAGTAATTTTTCGATTTAAAAGGAGAACTTCGTAAAAAATCCATTGAAAATTACTCTGATGCAGTTGTTACTTCTGACGACCTCTGTGACGTAGCGGTAGCGTCTGCCTATCATGCAAGAGGTCCCGGGTTCCAATCCCGGCTGGGGACAAAAAAAACCCCGGGTCTTGGATGTTTACATGTTTGTGATGTCGTTGTTTCTGGTTCCCACGACACAGGGTTTCCTAGTGTGGGGCCAGAAGCAATGTAATGTTAATGTAAAGCGTCTGTAAAGTAAAATAAAATCCTAATATCAATAACAAAATCCCCTCCAACGGAACGGGCGTGGCTCGACAAACAATGTACTAGCTCGTTTTTATTTGCTGCGTGCGTGCTTGCTGCGATGAACTGGTGATGAAGTGTATGAGGTTTTTCAGAACCGTGGCAAGTGGCAAACAGTGGTCAGTAGTGTTGTACGTGTTCTATAACAATTTCATTCGTTAAGTATGTTCTATAAGGCCTCTGATATGGCTCAACGGGCCTTGTGAAGGACGGAAGCGCTCAGAAAACTGCTACGTCAGAGGCCTTATGGGCACCTTATTTACTTCCGACAGTAAGACCGGCCAAAGTCTACAATCTTTCACCAACCCGGACTTAGCCCCCGTGGTGGAGTATAGCCTAACCTTCCTGCTATCATTGAATTTTACTTCAAATTCAATGCTGCTATGCAGGAAGAGACCCGTGCCCCAGCAGTGGGGACATGCAAAGGCTACTCGAGCAAGGTTGTTTTGCCTCATAAATAACTATCTGTGAACTGAACTTGTGAAGCCGATTGGGATAAGTTCGTTGACAAGCACCGAGGCATGACATTTTGGTAATTAAATATCCGAATTATCGATTTATCTGGTTTAAAGAAGTGGAGTTACCACTTAGCCAAAAAAATTATTAGGCCTATACCCAGCAGTGGTATTGGACAAGGTTGATATGTAGGGAGTAGTGTGTCAGGTATAATATACCCCTCGAACAGAAACAAACATATCACGATGTAGGATACAGACAGCGCCATCTAGTTTTGTTGTACGTAGGTAGCTTGTTTTTGTATTCACGTCATTGACAATATGTACGCAACTCGTATTTAGATAATAATTAAAATCTTTCTTTATCACTCTTGTAAAAATATGTAGACAATAATGCTTGTTGACAAATAAGTTATATATTGACCCTGAATTTCGTCTTAGGACAAAATATTATGACAAATTTTGTCGTAAAATATTATAGACATACGTAACAAAATATTTTTGCATATATTATTAGTTTTAATTTATAAATTGTAATCGAGATTTACGGCCTAATTTATAAAAACACGATTCCACTAAACCACTCCAAGTGGCGTTTTATATCTCCATCACAAACTTTATTCAGCATTTTTGGATGTTTAAGGTGTTTGAGTATAAACATTAATCCCCGAATGTGTTGCTAAGCGCAAATCTCAAGAGCAGCTGAACCGATTTCGCTAATTCTTTTTTTAGAATATTCCTTGACGTACGGGGATGGTTCTTACGAAGAGAAAAAAATATAAAGAATCAACAGTTAGGCGGTACGAAGTTCGCTGGGTCAGCTAGTATATTATAAATATGGCGTTATTATAAATAAGATAGTGTTATTATAAATAAGGACGTTACAATTAATAAGGTGGTAAGGACTTTGAAAAGATTAGGTTTGGAGTATTTTTGTCCATGATTATTTTCTACGAAACGATCTAGATTTTGAAATTGACACCTAATTTGACTTGTAACGTTCATTAAGCCACAGTTTCTGCGCTACTTTAAATAAAACTTTTTCATTTCATTTTGTTACAGTTCTCAGAGAATGTGAACAATCAAGTTACACTAAGGGCCTTCTCACACGACCTTTTTAAACGCGCAGAAGAGGCCACGAACCCGTTTAACGATCTGCCAGGGTAGTAACACGGCGCGTCGCGCTTTTGTCAAAAGTCGCGTTTTCCCACTACATTGTCAAAATCTGACATTTTAGGGCCAAAATCGCGTGAATCGTGTCATCTTACTAGGTGGTATCTAGTGCACCCACTACCTAGTAGCTAGATACTACACTCAGACTGAGCTCGTGCCTTCCTTTCGTACAATTCAGCCATGGCAGGAGGACGCACAGTAAACGCAATGCCGTCTACACGATGTAAACCTTTGCACAAGATCTTTGCGTTTGTAATCTGTTAATATGAGCTGATAACGCGTGGAGGACAATCGTTGCGCGTAATAAAAAGGTGTTGTGCAAAGGTCCTAATAAAATAAATATTAGATTTAGTTTTTCTATTGAGTTTGAAAACTTAGTAAGGATAGGAAAGAAGGTTCTGAAAATACTGATGTTTAATTTATACATTATACTAGCAACCTGCGTGGTCACAGTTTACGCCCTACTTGTAAAAACGTACAAGCATTTGTATGTTACATGACTAGAATTTCCGGCAATATTATAAGCGGTAGTAGCGGAGCGGTAGAACACCGGCTTCTCGATCGGGAGTTCGTGGGTTTGAATCCTGGCATGAGTGATGCATGCGTTTCCGATTGTTTCAACTACCTCAGCGCTTGCAATAGCCAATCCGCGTTAGGCACGCGTGGTTTTAGGGCCATACCATTTCTATCTGAGAAAAGGCCTATGCCCTTCAGTGGAAGTCGTCGTCGTCAGGCTATACTAGTCCACTGCTGGACATAGCCCTCCACAAAAGAGCGCCACGTTGTGCTATCATAGGGGGTAATGCCCAAAACCCCCACCCTGGGTATGCGGGTTGGGGATCGCAGTTTGGTGGAATTATACTGCAGGGGACGCTGCTGACCGGTCTGTGGTCATTTTTTTATACGATACATAAAAAAATATTATATTATGAGAAGTTTGTTATCATTATGAACCCTATTATGTCCCCACTGCTGGGGCACGGGTCTCTTCATGCATCGCAGGAAGGGTAGGCCATACTCCACCACTACGTATGAGAAGTATATCGCGAAAAATCTTTATCACCATTATATTTAATCTTAGGATCTTTGCTAAGTTAAGAGTCCGTTTAGAGATGTTTGCAATCTTGATTGCTGAATGGCATGATTAAGTGTTCATTAATTGATTCATAGCATTTGAGGTCTTTACATATTAAATTAAACACCATTGTGTTGTTTTTTTCACTATCTCTAATATGTAGTTCTTATAATATAACCCAACAAAAACACTCGAAAAACCAACTATACAAATCGGGCTCAAATTATGCACCACAACTGGCAAGTAACACCTCATGTACGAAGTGTTTAGAGTTATCTCATAAAAAGTGCTTTGTTAAAAGAGTCACTTAACATTAAGCATTTTTTGTGATTCCGAAAACGGTGAAAGAAAATGTGATGGTTTGGTTTTTTGTAGTTTTCCATTACTCATTTCTTCGCTATTATTCTAAGATATTAGTTAAGATCATACAAAAGCACACATACATAGTCTCAAGTTGGTGTGATTACAGTGCAATCTGTATAGTACAATGACAAATAGTGAAAACACCTCAATGTGAGGTAGACACCCGCTACAGGTACTGAACTATGTGTTAGCTAACAAATTTTCAGTAAAGATATTAAATATTATATCATGTGAGGGGGCAGAAGCCCTGGTCTGATTTGGGTTTAAATTTTAGTGCAAGAGATCAGAGTAAGTATTCCTTTATATTGTTGGAATGTAGATCAGAAAATAATTTTATGCGACTGAGAAGAACAGAACAAAAAGTTTATAGTAGTCAGGCTCTCAATATTGCCTCGAAACATGACAAGCTTAGTCATAACTGCAATAATGAGCTGACTGGCTATAAGATAGAACAAATGACCTAATCAAGGTCTTCAAGTATTTAAATACAAAGAATGAAGCCTGTTACATAAAACATGTCTATAAATTATTCGGTTACAGTGATTAATTCTCGAAATAGCATCAAGTCAACCCAAACAACTATTTATAAATTCATCCACAATTCCACGCGAATCGAAATCCTCTCAACGTAAAAATATATACGCGACCGTATACTTTAGTTCCTACGCTACAGCGGTCACAATTCTTTTAATGCCACTTTATCGAACTTTGGACCATGTAACCAGCGATACTTGGTAAATAATTGATGTGTTCCCTTCGTTCAATAGGCATGCAAATGCATACTAATAAATTATCTATGTTAGCAAGCGTAGACGGGCAGATCTTAACTTACCAGACTTTAGGGTTGCTTCAAAGGCTTTATTGGCAGTTGTGTATTCTGGTTTCCTGTCCAGGGGCTGGGAAAGCTCCTGGGTGTATGTAAAATAAGTTCTACTCGATTTATTGTACAACGCGGCACTCATCCGCCCAATATTAAGGGCGGCTAAATGAGGGACCATTGCGCCTATGGAAGACATTTTGCTACTATCTGAAGGCCGAAAGCGGGTAATTTAATAATGTTATGATTAAGTAACAAATCAAATCACTTTAGGTGAATTTCTAAAATAATTCGTAAAACAACAACACACCCGGCGCTGTCGTTGAATTCTCTGAATGAATGAATTGAATGAATGGCGGAGACGTCAAAAATAAAAGAATGAATGAGTGTAAGCTGAATGAAACATTGAGTGACTGAGGGCGATAGGGACGTGACAGTCTGTCATGTTATGTATCAAATCGAAATCATAGTTTCAAAGGTTTCGATTTGCTTGTTCAACATAATAATATTGTAAACCTTAGTATTATTTCAGTAGGTTGGTCAAAACATAAATGTGTATAAAAACCGACCAAGTTAACGTTTCAAAAAAATAATTGAGTTGTAAGAATGCCAATTTCTTACGAAGCAAATCAGAAGTACCTCACACTTTTGATTTACAAAATTGCAATTTTCGGATCCTTGCATCTTGGAAATTAATAATAACTGGTTGCATGAACTTAATCGTTCTGTAATGTTTTAATCAAGTGGCAAAATTGGATTCAAAGAATAGAGGTGGGTAGAATGGGCTCTTATTGGTTTGTGTATAATTCAATGAAAAACATCGTGAGGAAACCCGCGGCTTGGTTGGCTCCGCACGTATTGACTATTCTTTCCTGTGGGCTAGGCCGACTAAGCTGTCAGGATGGCATAGGTGCTGGGCAAGCCTACACCATCTATAAAACCATGTCCCAGGCACTACAGCGTCGGAGTGGTCCCTTCACCCATCTAGTGTGAGTGAAGATACCACTGGATGCTGTATAAATCATCTCATTAAGTAGATGCAAAAAGGCCAATATTATTTTATAATTCAATGATCTTGACCTGGCGCTTTCTGTGCTTCTTAATATGTAGCCAATAGGTAATTTCACCAAGCAAAAGTGTACTTTTAAATATTATTCTATTTATTTAGTCATCCAGGCTCTTGAAGTTATAAAATGCATTAAGTTTAAATTAACTTGCAGGGGTAGTAATAGATTCACCTTTTATTATGTAAATAAAACAGGAAACGGAACTATTACCTTAACCTGTGTATGTACTCGTAAGATTATTATGATAGGTCCTCATAATACGATTAGTTGAGCTATTATGACCATAATTTGTTTTGTGATTTACATATATTTTTTTACTTTTGCGTTAAATTATTGCACAGCGTTGCACTGTAAAAAGACATCTAATGATAGATGTTTTCCCTTTTTTTCCTTTGTGATGATAGCAACCCGTATAAGATTTTTTTGGTCGAGTTGATATAAGGTCAGTAGGTACCAAATTAGCAATTTAGCCAGCAGTGGTCAACGCGCAATAATTTGATGATGAGTAAAGAAGATAATAATAATGATGAAGCTCTAGCGATTTTGAAACTATAAAAAAGTCATAAAAACTGTAGTTGCTAGTACCCATGAATGAAAAGTTTAAACCCACGGACGTCAACATCCGTGTTCAAAACATATACACTTTTGGTAAATATCACATAGGAAAAATGGAACTACTATCTTAATAAATTCATGAAGCGAACCATTCGAATACGTTTCGATTCCAACCATAGACTGTAATCTACTGCCTTGTGATGAAAGATCACGTGACGGCACGTGAAGAACCATAGACAATCCATCCATTCGTCAATTTTCGGGTGAGAAGGCAGCGCAGTTTTGATAATTTGTTGTGCAGACTGCCGAAAAAGCAGCAAAAATGGCCCAAAACCTAACTCCCGGTCAGGCCCGCAAGGAACATGTCTTGGCCGTTTCCCGGGACTATATTTCACAGCCGCGCATCAGTAAGTACACTCATTTTATAATCCCAATTTGTGTTTCGTAGGACTTGGGAACGTCATCCTTTTTGTCAGAGTATTTTATCGATTTAGCTTTATCTTCACGAAATATCTGCTCTTTGTTACTTCTTAGGTCCACAAGGAGTATCTCGATGTTTGTTACCTGGATTATTTTCGTTCCTGATGAATTAATATTTCAAAATCATAGTTTCCCTATCCTTGACATGATCTCTCATCTTTTGCGAATCACTGGCGGAAGATGTAGTTCTGTGTAGGTACCCAAAAGATTGCTAGATCTCTCAGGACTAATGTTCCAAATTTTATAACATAGAACCGATTCTATGCACTAAACTTAAAAATGATTAAGTTTTCACTGCTGGAAATCAGATTTTCGGTTGGTGGGTAAAGTTGGGACCTAAGTGCATGTTTTAGCTGTGAGATCTTCAAAGTTATTTTCATCGTTGAGATGATGAATATGGGATAATAAAATTGGCCTTACATAAGTTGCCCTGGAATTTAAGGTTTTGCAGTTTGTCCTTGGAATCATATTTGACTTGGAATCATTTCAAATTGAGTTGAGACTCCAAAACTTAAAACTCAAGTTGTGTAAAGCTATTGTTGGATACTTTAAACATGAAACTTTGCCATTTCTTACTACTTAGCTACTGCCTATAAACATTTTTTTACAAAATAAGGTAGGAAGTTGACTTGTATTGATTTTCTTGTATAATAAGCTTTGACCTAAAATTTTCTTGAGTTCAATCTCAAAACTCAAATTTTTGCATGTATTGAGTGTAACAACTGTTTTATTGTAAAGAATTTCTGTGAGTTTTATGACATAATCTTAGGGACATAATTTTTTTTTAATATTCTGACAAAAAATCCAGAGAGAAAACAGTTTGTCTTGCAATTCTTTTCAACTGGCTGCTTTTATTGATTTATCCCAACAAGGGATACTAATTAAATTAACAACTATCTGTTGTTTTTTAGTTTGTAGCAACACTAACAGACAGAAACAGAACAGAAAACAAAAATGTGTTCAGTAAACTTGGATGTCTGAGGTTTTCCCAACATAATTATGGTGGGCATAATTTTGCCCCTTCTCTCTCTGAGAGTAGGCCATACATTGGGATGATATAGGCTGTGATATTATAAGTAATAACATCCATAAAACAATATCACTAATCAAAACTAAGATATAACCAATAGTTTTTTATTTTTCTATACTACAATTTTTTCACAACCTGTTTATAATTATGTCCACATCCATACCTAAAGTTAAAGACACTACGCTGAATAAAAGTCATAAGATATACAATGTTTAGGACTAGGAAAAAGAGCCATCATCAATTTGACCAAGCCACTTATCCAGATAATTTATATATTGGCCTTTTTGCATCTACTCAATGAGATGATCCATACAGCGTCCAGTGGCATCCCCACTCACACCAGATGGGCGAAGGCACCACTCCGACACTGTAGTGCCTGGGACATAGCTCCACAGATGGTGTAGGCTTGCCCAGCACCCACACCATCCCGACAGCCCAGTCGGCCCAGCCCACAGGAAAGACTAGTCAATACAATGTTTTCTTTCACCGTTTGCATGTGGTATTGCGACTACAAATTCGCAAATGTACGTAACTTTGAAATTAAACAAAGTTATTGGTACATGCCCGCACTCAGGATCGAACCTGGGGCTCTTGCTTGCCAGTCCATGGTTCTACCCACTAAGCTACCACCGCTTTTAAGATAATTTATAGCCTGTGAATATTTAGTTGCTGTATTCATAGTTATGTCTCTGACTAATAGATGAAATAGTTTGTAGTGTTTACAAAAGTTTTAGTTCAAAAACAAATATAAGGTTTCGCCTTTATATTGAGTTTAAGCCCCTGTGCCCATTTCCCACAGCCTACAAAACGGTTTCGGGTGTGAACGGTCCTCTGGTCATTTTCGACGAGGTCAAGTTTCCCAAGTTCTACGAGATCGTGCAACTGAAGCTCGCCGATGGCACCATCCGCTCCGGACAGGTCAGTTTCATGAAAACATCAGTAATTTAACTTGGAGTCCGTTCTGGAAAGAGTGGATCAGATAGACACACCTGTGACTTACAGAGGTCCAGATATATAATCAACAACCAACAACTTTTTATTAAAAATAAAGTTTGGAAAAATGTCTGCACCGGAACTGAAAAACATTAGTTTGAAAACCTATTTCCCTACAATGTGGTGGAGGTGGCAGTGCCTTCCAGCCAGCGCCGGGCGTCTTCGCGTATGTCTATATCAATTTAGCGTTTGATTTCTTTCCAATCTTCGTATGTCACTGACCGAAATCTAGTGGTTTAGTTACAGATCAACTTTCTAATATGCAACAACAAATATTTTAATTTTCTTTATTCTCAAAGGTGCTGGAAGTCAGCGGCAACAAGGCTGTGGTGCAAGTGTTCGAGGGTACCTCGGGCATTGACGCTAAGAACACCGTTTGCGAGTTCACTGGCGACATTCTGCGTACACCAGTGTCTGAGGACATGTTGGGTGAGTTTAACTCTGTGTCTGATTTGTTACAGAGTGCTTAATGCGAGTTTGACAGATCCAATCGAATAACTTTACTACCTCGTTAATCGAGCATTGAGTAGTGAGTATGAGTAAGTTTACCGTTCGAACTGGCAAAACGCTGTCACAGTACAATTCGCACTCGCGTTTATTCGTGTTTTGGCTGGTAAACGTGTTCACTTCTCAACGTAAACCATTACAACTCGCACTCAGCAATTTTATTTTCCATACTTGTCGCTAGGTGGCGCTTCCTCGATGCCATAGAAATATGAGTTTACGTTAACGCGATCGAGTAGTTAAAAAACTCGCACTAAGCACTCTGAGCAAACCGCGATTGTAAAATCTGAGTGCTGTTTCTGATGCTTAAGTTATGAGCATTCATTCATAGGTTATATCAGAAGTGGAAGCCTCAGAGCTTTCCACATTAGTTCATTTTACTTCTTCTGTTTTAGGTTTCTCTTTTTGGTCAGAGTTTAAACACTTTTTAATTTTACCAAGTCAGAACCTGGGATTTGTTTTCATAGAGTAGGTAAGATTTTACCTAATGATTTTAGGGCGTGGCACCGTTGTGTTTTGCTTAGAGAATAGTAACGGCTGTTGTTTATTCGGTTTCTAAGGAAAATTTCTATAATGTTCTAATATTCTAACAACCGGCTGATATTAAATAACTTTTCTCACCAACTTTACGCCAAAAACCTTCTTCTGCAGGCCGTATCTTCAACGGCTCCGGCAAGCCCATTGACAAGGGCCCCCCGATCCTGGCCGAGGAGTACCTGGACATCCAGGGCCAGCCCATCAACCCCTGGTCCCGTATCTACCCCGAGGAGATGATCCAGACTGGTTAGTATACTCCTCACAAGAAAAAATACTGTTTGTTTATCAGTTTCACACATTGGTCTGTAAAATACACCTAGGGAGAATTACCACAATGTTGGTGCTGGAAGTAGTAGATTGCGCAATTTTTTCGTATCTACTGCCGAAACGACAGTATTTCATTATGTCGAGAGTTTGGTGAAAGTATTTTAAAATACTTTAGGTTGAGAGAACATTATCTATCTCTATTGTAACATTGAGATATATCGTATGTTCTAAAGTTAACACGAGCACTAGACATAGTAAAAATTGTTTCTATACGGATTTTAAGATAAGATAAGAATATTCTTTATTGTACACTGGAAAAACAACAAATACAAAACAATTGCAAATATACATAGTACAATATGCCGGCCTTATTGCTAAAAGCAATTTCTTCCAGACAACCTTACGATGGAATTTACTCGTTTATTTAAAATTTTCCGTCGTTTCGGCACTTTTTCGGGTGTCTATATATTACTAGCTGACCCCGAACACATTGTTATGCTATATGAATTAGCCTACGACCTATTCGCAAACACAACACGCGTACACAAAAAAAATCATAAAATCTGTGAAGCCTTTTAGAAGGACTTTGATAACAAACATTGCGGCACGAGATTTTTATAGATCGATAATAATAATAATAATATAAGCCTTTATTAATTTTTCAAAATAATAGTTATTTACATGCAACAATTAGAAATTGAAATTGACATATTGATCATTGTATTACTCGAGTTAATAAATAAATAAATTTTATAAATTGTATTTTTTGCATTTTTATTAGGGTGTCCCTCTCCGGGACATGCTTGGCCTCCCACAAGCCTTGTGGTTGTGGGGTGTGATCTAATCACCCTCGCTGACCAGGCTTCGCTGGGTGATTTAATGACTTTTCAGTTCAGTTGACATTTTCTTTAAAATCATTTCTTGTGTGAGAATGTACATGTCTTCATCAAAGTGTTCCAGTTGTCTCTGTCTGAGGCAAGCCTCCACCAAAGTGGGTTGAAATCTCTCAGATCATCTGATAGATACAGAACACTAATGCACCACCAGGAAAAAAAGAAGATTGAAAAATATTTAATATAAAGAGATAAAAATATTGTAGACTTTTAGGCCGGATCTACTCACGGGTGTTGTTATATCGGAAGAGTCCAACCAGGTTCTACAATGACAAGTCTACAATGTGTTGTGCTTACGAAAGTTTTAGTTCAGAAATAAAAATTAATAAATATTGATTTTGCCCCTAAAAAATGTTTGGCATGGCCCTTCCAGTCGTAGTGAAATTCCTCACAGCGTCTGCTCCAACTTGACGCCACTGTTTCGCCCCCAGGTATCTCCGCCATTGACGTGATGAACTCCATCGCCCGAGGGCAGAAGATCCCCATCTTCTCCGCCGCCGGTCTGCCTCACAACGAGATCGCCGCGCAGATCTGTCGACAGGCCGGTCTGGTCAAGGTAAGGACAGAATACTTTACTTTCTCTACAGGACAGTATGAGATAACATCGACACATCACAATCATCGCCATGATTACGTAACTTTTCATATATACATCTATGTACAAAAACGAAATATCTACTGAATTTTATCGTGCGATTTGGCTCAGTATCACTGTCACATATCAGATATTCACCGAAGTGCAGTAGCCACTTTGTATGATACATATTACGCCTCATACTCTTATCTATACGGCAGAGCTAAGTTAATATTCCGCTTTCGCACACCGATGCATACGTGAGAAGTTACGTAATCAAGTCGCTAGGGATGTAATTTTTCTACTCCAAGATGCAAAATACATTTGTATTTATGAAACATCAAAATGGATAACCCAGTAGGAATAAGCTGGCGGATTCAAACAATTTCATTATCCTTTTTTCTATCAATTGTATCTACTGCCTAAATTGTAACTGTATTATTTATACAAATTAAAACGCTCAAAACGCTAACTAAAATAGTCTATGGTGGAGATTTTACACTTTAAAGTCTAAACCACAGATTAAATAGTATTAAGCCTGCCAAAAGTACGATCTGTACTGGTAGGTACAATATTTTTTATAATAATAATAAGTACGCCTCTAGGAGTGTTTTAGCACAGGTTTTAGTAAAATCATGTTTTATAAAAACTCTACCACAGACTATTTTATGTGGGCTTTGTGGAGTGTTTTAGTCATTCTTTTTTTTAAAAATAACTCCTTATCTATTAGCGAATAATAATAGTTTTGACGAATGTGGCCTGAGGCGTCAGTAAATAATAAAATTACGGACACTGCATTCCCCCTCTCACCTTATTCCTCTGCGATTAAGACTACTGTAAAGACCATGAAACATTTGGTAAAGCTAATTCATGCATTATAATCATCCGAGTTTTTAAAACTCTTGTTCCTTTATCTCACCTGAGTGTTTGTCCCCAGCTACCCGGCAAGTCAGTCCTGGATGACCACGAAGACAACTTCGCCATCGTGTTCGCCGCCATGGGTGTCAACATGGAGACGGCTCGCTTCTTCAAGCAGGACTTCGAAGAGAACGGCTCCATGGAGAATGTTTGCCTCTTCCTCAACCTGGCTAACGACCCCACCATTGAGCGCATCATCACGCCGCGTCTCGCCCTCACTGCCGCCGAGTTCTTGGCCTACCAGTGCGAGGTAACTATCCCCACACGTCAAGATAACGTAAACACGGGTCTCTCTACTCGGAGCTCGGCATTCGGCCTCAACAAATGGGATTTGGCTTTCGGCCTCGCTTAACTAAGCTTAGCAAACTGTAAAAGAAGCTTCGGCTCCAGCCTAAATAAATGGGATCTATACTATTTATTGAGGCTGATGTCAGCCTCGTTACAAAGAGGTTGTCTGTGGAAAAAATCCTAACCAGGGGGTTTTTCTGCATTTAGCTTTGCAGTTTAGAGTCAGGAATAACCTAGCGCTTCTGATTTACTAAAACTAATGAGTTGCCACAAAGCCTTTAAACATGGTCTGTAGGGAACATGGTAGAGTTTAACTTCGGATTTCCTGGCTAACCAATGCGAGGTAAATCCACTATTACATAACAAAATGACGTGGCATATTGCGAGCGCCCAACTCCTGAACTAGCCAAAGCTACACTCTCAGCGGCGCTGAGCTCACCAGAGCTCGAGTTTGAGCTTCTCGTAACATGGGTCGGCATTCGTCCTCGCGAAAGTTTACACAGCTGCTTCCCGACTCTATCAGAACAGGGATATGATTAATGTAAGACACTTATATAATTTTATGTAGCCTATAAACGGCCCACTGCAAGGCACAGGCCTTCTCTCGGATAGTATGGGATAGGATAGTTAATTACAACGCGTGCCCACCGCGGATTGGCAATTTACACACGGGATAATTTCAAAACCTTATTACGTTTGCACATGAAGCCTGAGCTGGTCAAAAGTTTGTTCAGAAACCAAAGTGCTGACAGGTTACGTTTTAAAAACCTATTTAGAGGCTAAAAATTCCACCATGCCAGCACTCGAACCCGCGACCTCTGGCTAACCGTGGTTACGTTTCTCAACAGAAACACGTGTTGGTCATCTTAACTGATATGTCTTCGTACGCCGAAGCTCTGCGTGAGGTGTCCGCCGCCCGTGAGGAGGTGCCCGGCCGTCGTGGTTTCCCCGGTTAGTATTTTGACCTTGCGGAGTCTTTCAGACTCTAAATGACTATCACAGTAACACGCGCACTCGTCCAATTATATGCCTATCATCATCATAGTTGGTTTATGTTCCCAGCGAGGGACATGGGTATCTTCCCTAATGAAGGTATAGGCCATACTCCTCCACTCCATACTCAATTACGTGCCTATAATCGGACCATTCTAGAAGTCCATTCATCGTTTAATCCTGAATATTTACTGTAATGTCTATAAGAACTTTGCTCATGTTATCCCACACATACACTCACGCCAGCATCCACGTTTGCACTCACGCATACACACTCACTCAGACGCTCATCCTCACTTACATTAACTCACACTCTCACCCTAAAATACTCACACTCACCACTCTCACTGACTCAAAACTCTTGTTATTATAAAATTATAAGGTAATGTTTTATGTGCCTTTACTTGTGCAAATAAACGTTTTTAACTTACTATGTCTTTCCCCACAGGTTACATGTACACGGATTTGGCCACGATTTACGAGCGCGCCGGGCGTGTGGAGGGCCGCAACGGCTCTATCACCCAGATCCCCATCTTGACTATGCCCAACGATGACATCACCCATCCCATTCCCGATTTGACCGGGTACATCACTGAGGGACAGGTAAAACACATACATACGCGAACTTGAACACACATTGGAACACATATTTCTTTCATAATTTGAACCTGTGCTAATAATGTTTTGTTATTCTTTTTTACTCGTACTAAGAACTCTCTTCTCGGCTCATGTTTTAAATTAACTTACAACTTAATGGATTCTTTCTACTCCATAAAATTATCGAATTTTTTTTTTTTTAAACTTTTCTTTTAAAAAATATTTAGAATACAATAAATGCATTTTAGGCGCGAACTTCCGCGAACTTCCGTTGGAACCCGAAGGTTACCTACATTGGGGTTCCAAGGGAAGTTATTGCTTGAATTTGAGTTTTCAGACTAGTCCTTTTTCCACTAAAATTGGGTACCTCCTCCCAACAGATCTACGTAGACCGGCAGCTGCACAACAGGCAGATCTACCCTCCGGTGAACGTGCTGCCGTCCCTCTCCCGTCTGATGAAGTCCGCCATCGGCGAGGGTATGACTCGCAAGGACCACTCTGACGTCTCCAACCAGCTGGTGAGTCGCTTTTCCTCCACCTGAAGTAACTGAGGCAGTGGGCTGGTCACACGTCGTCATTTCTGCTGTATCTTGTAGACCATGTAGGGTGTTCAGTTCACCAGCTCACTTCGTCAATGATCATAGTAGAATGCTGGTGGCAACTTTCCAAGCTAATGTTGCAGTGACCGTGGGCTGTTTCCACGCTGTCATTTCTGCTGTAGAATGTAGACCGTGCAGGATTTTACCAGCTCATTTTACCATTAAACAAATTAAAATGCTGGCGAACACTGAAAGGACACTTTTAGTAAGCTGAAGTTGTACTTGCAGCGCTATGGTCACATGCTGTGTCTTCGGAGGTAGTATGTGGAATGTTTACCACCTCATTGGAACCACGATCAAAGCAGACTGCCAGAAGACTGATTTTTCGGGGTGGTTTCGTTCGGGGCAAATTTCGCTGTAGAGGCGAGGCCCGAAAGCCTTTAAAGATTTGTTGGATTGGTCTCAGCCCCGAATTGCAGGATAACTACTTAAACATGGGAAAAACTCCTTTTTTAAATTAATCCTGAGGTGGTACGAAGTTCACCGGGCCACCTTCTAAATAATAATAGGCACTGTACGACTAACGTGTCCCTTTTGTACCACAGTACGCTTGCTACGCCATCGGTAAGGACGTCCAGGCGATGAAGGCCGTGGTGGGCGAGGAGGCGCTGACACCCGATGACCTGCTCTACCTGGAGTTCCTCACCAAGTTCGAGAAGAACTTCATCACACAGGTAACGCATCATCACATTTAGGAGCTGGACTCTTGCCTATGTTAAAGATCTGGATTTATCAGACCGCACAAGAGTCTAGTCTGTATTCATATGCCTTTTTTGACATGCCTTTATTATTGATGATATCAACCCTTGGTATGTCCCCACTGCTGGGGCACGGGTCTCTTTCTGCATCGCAAGAAGGTTAGTTAGTTAGACCTGAGAAAAGACCCGTAGCAACCGCTGAGGTACGTTAACACTTCAGACAATAGGGTTTCCTTACGATGTTTTCCTTCACCGTCGGCGAGTGGTATTGCTACTATAATTTCACAAATGTACATAACTTAGAAAACACAGTCATTGGTACGTGCCGGGGTTTGAACCCACGACCTCCCGATTGTGACGCAAGAAGGTCAGGCCATACTCCACCACGGGGGGCAAGTCCCGATGATGGTGGGTTGTAAGACTGTGGCGAGCCTGACTGTCAGAAGTTATCAAGCCGCCCATAAGACCTCACAGGCCTCAGGCGGGAATTTTTTATTATTTTCTTTATTTGATATACTACAAAACACTGTTTATATATTAAACGGGTCTAATCGCGATTATGTATTAGGTAAAACGTAAATAATTAGTTTAATATGTAACTATGAGCTGTTCATACATGAACAATTCACGTAAAGAATTTATGAATCTCAATGTACAATGTAAAATGAAAGTGAAAGCCGATAAATGCCTTTGAAATGCCTTATTGGTATAGACATAAATTTTCAATATTATGAATTACAAAGAATACGCTTCGTATCACTAAAATATGTGCATACACATTCGTTAGCGATATTAATTAGCTTACGACCTATTCTCAAATGTTTATAAACAATGAATAAAAATCGGTGAAGCCGTTTCGGAAGCGTTCGATTACAAACACTCTGACCAAGAACGTTTTACCCAAAACTTCCTTGTCTGGGACACGACATTTTAATATATTATTGTATTAAAATTATGCACAATGGAGTTCATGCATTACAAAAATGTTTTGTGATCTGGGAGAACGTGTTAAAAGATGTGCTATTTAAATTTTTTCTTTTGAATTTTTTCTTGTCAAGTAAAGTTTTTTTATATTTTACACTCGGGAAACATTTAGAATGCAATGAAAAACTAAACTAGCAAGTTTATTGTAATTAGAGAACATTATTTTTCGCATTTTTTGTGATCCCGAAAACCTCAAAAAAATAGAAGTTTTTCTGTCTTCTATCGTATAAAAGCAAAGCCACGCCCATCTACAATTAGAATCATATAAAAATTTTAAAAATATTTTTTTTTAACAAATCACGAGTTTTTACATATCTTTCTTTTCTCTCTGAATTCTAAAGACCTAATACAAATAAAAAATAGTGAGTGTACATATTCCCTGTAAATTCAGCCGCGGGCAAAATGTAGTACTCTTCGACACCAAAGGTTTATTGGAAGAGAATGCTTCTTATACGCCCTTGTACATTTAGTCATGTAATTAGTGCAATAAAGAATTAAATGAAGCTTCTTCTTCGGTTCTTTAATTCTTAGGGGAGCATAGGGCCTCAACCACAGATTTCCACTTCTGACGGTGGTTCGCGACAGCTTCCAATTCAGGCCAGCTAGTGCCGATCGACTTGGCCTCTTGATCTTTCCATAAATAAATAATATTTGTGAATAAAATCATTCAAACCTCTTCAGGGTAACTACGAGAACCGTACCGTCTTCGAGTCGCTGGACATCGGCTGGCAGTTGCTCCGCATCTTCCCCAAGGAGATGCTCAAGCGTATCCCGGCCTCCATCCTGGCCGAGTTCTACCCCAGAGATTCCCGTCACTAAGCCCGCTCCCACACCCCAGGGGCGTATTCTCGGAGCCGCTGACTGGAGAAAAACTATAGGAATGTCAAGTGAAACTCGCGCGGACTTGTTTAGGTGATTTTGAGAATAGGTGTCTTATTTTTAAGGGTCTATTCCTGAAGTCTTCTGAGATAATTTGTGTCGGTTTTTTTTGTGATATTCGAGTTCGAAAGCGAGAGGTTTCGAGTTTACGGCTCCTTTCAGGCTTACTCCCGTGGTCGTACGTTCTGACTACAAAAACTAGTACAATATTATAAAATGTCAGGCCACGATTTTCTTGTAAGATAATAAAAGATATTGTTTATTAGTAAGTTGTTAATAGTTTATGTAATGTGTACTTCTTATTGCGACCAGCTGCAAAATTATAACAATCGTGTGTCGTATTTAACGGTTATAGTCTGCCATGTTGTAATAGTGGTGTTGCTACAGCAAAATAAAACGAAGGGGTTGCCGTCTTGTGTAAATATGATTTACCCAGAAATTAGAGAATTGTTGTTATGAAATGATGTTTGAAAAAAATTAAATATAGCTTACAAACATATTTTTTTAATGGATGCCATTTCTATTATTTCATCCCTCGTGTTTTTGTATCGGTGCGAGTTGTTTTAACAATATTTATTTTTGTGCACAAATTGTTATAAACGAAGAATAAATAAATTAAAGATGTGTGTTCAAAGTATGTATTTAATGGAAAATAATAATTATAACAGTAGTTAACCGCTCTTGTGATATCTTTAATCGCTTGGACAATTAGAATCAAACTAATTATTATAATAAAAATAATTGTAAATAATTATTGGAAACTGTAACACCATCGACAGTGACATTCCATGCTGCTTTGAGTCTCCGACGTCCATAGGTTTCATTTTTAAATGTTTAACATCGACTACCTAGTGTACTTTGAATGGAAACAAATAAAAACTATTATAAATTTATACAGCTGTTCTTAGTCAAACCCTTGAAAACCTACCAACTGAGAGTCGAGCTCTCCAGACTTTCTAATCCGACTCTAGCATTTTCTCCTAAGCATTTTTTTCATTTGTTGTACTATAGGGATTGCGTTATCGTCATCCCAAGTTTAACACTTGTAACGGTGCAAACCTCTTCACACCATTTTTATTTCTTTTCTATCTATCATTTTCAAATATTTAAATTACGTCACACATTCTTCGATTTCGCTCATTTTTCATCAATACTACTTTACCCTTTGACCAGATCTGACTTTTTACCTGCTTATCCGTTTTTTTATCCAGTTTTTCTATTTTAATATTACTAAGTACATATTAATCTACAAATAAAAGCACACCTTAAAGTCGAGGATAAAAAAAATTGTCAAAATAATAAAATTTAAATTTAAAGTCATGAGTCAGGTCGATGAAGGTCGGGGATGTGGGATGGGTAAGTAAATATGGTTATTCTTAAATAATAAAATATAAAAGATGGGCGATGAAAAAAAAATTGAGTGTGAAGAGGTTTGCACCGTTACACTACCCGGGGGCAACCGGTAAAAAAATATTTTTTTAAATATATTTATTTAAAAAAAAATATAAAAAAAAAGTGCGTATACGTACATACAGTGCGTTCACATTAACTTGACGCGTGAGAGAATTGGTAACAAGGACATAACATGTGAATTAGCTTTTGGACCTAATCGGAAGATGGTAAAACAAGCCCTCAATCCTTTTATTTTCCCCTAGTAATGGGAATGATTTCTTATTTAACATGGTAACAGTAAATATCTCAGTGCTACCAATTCTCTCACGCGTCAAGTTAATGTGAACGCACTGTATTACCGTTTAACCCATATTAGGGTTCAGTTGTCAACACTGTCGATCCGCGGCTTAGCCCAGAGATAATAAGTACTAGAGAGCTCCAATTTGCATAATAAATATGTATATACCTATACATATTTACTATGCAAAGGTAAGATATTTATTTTTTGTAAAAATATTGTCATGTAGTGACGAAAAATGTCACCAGTCCAATCAGCCGCGTAAAGATAAGACAAGGTTGGTTTATCGACGTATAAAGAAATATAGATATGCGGTTTAACGGTTATTTATTCAAAAACTTACAATTTAAAGTGCAAAATTAAATGCTATGACGAAACTACGTACAAACGAACAAAAAATATTACACTAAAATATATTTTATAATACAGAATTTGGAATGGAAGATATTCCGAGATAACGCTTTAACATTAGCCAAATACACTAATTCTATTTGTATAATTACTATTATTTCGTAGTGAGGTGTCAGATACGAGATTATAGACATAAATAGAAACAAACGTAATCTAAAATAGAGATAAAGGAGCGATTGAAGAGACATGACAGAATGGATAAGGCTTCTGTAGGAAAGCGCTGAAGTTAAATCCAATTTTAAAATAATAATAATTCTAGACTATCGTAGAGTACAGACGTGGACGAGAGAAACACACTGTTATTAATTTATAAATAAAAAACACGATTCCTGTATTTGCAGACACTCCTAAAATGTAGGTCAAATATGCGTTAATAGTACATTGCACAACTAGGGTGGTAATACAAAGAAAGGCCGAGATCGCAGAAGTTTGCGGCCCGAGCTGCAAGCGAGGGACGTAAATATGCGATCGAGAGCTTTCTATATTACCTCCCGTGTTGTGTACATCTTTTTATGGCTACACTTGGCCAGAAAGCGGCTTTTTCTGTACGCGCAGAGTGCGGAAAAAGCCACTTTATTGCCAGGTGTGGCATAAAGTACATTTATTCCCTTCACCACAGAAAAACCAGAGTGAAACATTTTGAAGAGAATCGCTGCTCTGAACTAGATGTTCGACACGGTGAACTGAAAGCACGCCCGCCTTTGCTATCTATCATTTATAACTATAGTCTGTTAGCTCTTCGAATATACCTCGGCTACTATCGGATAGAATCGGATATATTCGTGTTATATAAATATCGGAACTAATATGACTTGATCATCAGTGCCTACAAATGGGGCTGGTGCGATTCGGCCGCCTGCGAATGCGGTCACCCACAAAAAACCAATCACATAGTCTACGAATGTGAATTGACCACGTACCATGGGATGAAAGATGATGATTTCATAAACCTCTCCGGCGGCTCGGTTACGTACCTTAATAATTGTAAATGTTGACTTCAAATATTTGACATTTTATTATTATTAATTATAAACGCATTGTGTCTGGTTGTGAGGCCATTGTAAAATGCCATACGATAAATAAAATAAATCAGTACGAATACCGGCGAAAATTGGCGACAACCGAACCCTACTCTAAAGCCCGAGGTACCTATATTCTAAAAGCTAACAGACTATACTGCAATGGTGTGCTCACCTGTCCGCATTGTGCGCAGACATTGTATAACAAGATCGGCTATGTTAGCCATCCACGAGCACACCAGCGACGATTAGAACGGAGCTGAAGCGGTCGCCGTGGCCGAAATCGGTCGAGGAGAATTGTAAAATGAATTAGAAAAAAAACAAGAGTTTTTGTAAAATACTGTTTTTACGTTTCGCGATGCCCATTCTTTCATGCTGCTTGTCTTAAGACACAAAGATTTGTTACGAAGAGTGCATCCACCGCGAATACACTAACCTTAAAACTACTTTTGAACTATTGAATAAGGCGATTGCAAGCTCTGGGCCATATTCTGCTATCACAAAAGTTTACAAAACCACAGATTTTGACAGACGTTTAAATAGTAGGTCCATTTAACATATGAAATTAGCATTTTGTATGAGGGAATCTATGCACTTCATTTCATAGGTAGTTCATTGATCTCTCCTACTAAAAAACGATTCGGACAGGAATCAATAAGGCGGTTTGTAATGCCCCATCGTAGTTGATTTATTTCCCTTGCAAGAAGTTTATTTAAAGTTCTCTATTGTGGAAGATGAGCGACGCCAAAGTAAAAACAAATGAGCAAAGAAACAAATGAATGACTGTTTACGAAACTAAAATATACCAGCTAGATATATTTATAAATAATTTGCAATTCTTAACCAAACAGGAGATATTTCGGATCCAAGTACGACGAAACGCCAATTTCATATAATGTAAGGACCTAAATGTTAGCGCCAAAAATAAAATTGATGGGTTTTTGTCAGCAAACTTCAATACAACTGAACTTTTAGCGTAATGGCCACCAGCCGATGTAGACTGTCTATGCCAGGGTTACATCTTGACATGACAGGCACATAAAGAGGGAAATAGCCAAAATCACACAGGAAAATCTAAATTAAATGTTATTTTGTGTAGGCTTTGCACAATTCAGAACAAGAGATGATAAATAGGGATTTTCTGCCTGCTTTATGTCGTCTGACAAGTATACTCAGCCCTTGTATAACGTAACTTTCCACTCTATAGGGTTAATCATTTAAACGACTCTCAAGTGTCAAAATATGTATTTTGACATTTCGCAGTAGATTAGATCAGACAACTCCACAAAGTGGAGGACTTACGCGGCGGGGTTCTATTATGTTAGTATCTACTGGGTTGAGTGACGTTGATTTTTAATTTTTTTAAACTACTCCAGCTGTCAAATGCATACATTTTTTGACACTTTGGAGTCTTCTAAATGCTTACCTCGATAGAGTGGAATGTTACGTAATAGAAGGGCTGAACTAGGTACTTTAGACTGTCAGAATTTCGTGCACTGCATAACTTGCGGGAGGGCGACGTAGGTCAACACATGGCGTTTAGCTAGATCTGTATCTGTATGTGGTGAATTAAACGACTTTATTGTACTTGAAAAATCACGGCCCATATTTACTGACCAAAACAAATCATATTTCTAATCTCATAATCTTTTGTCCCGTTGCAACAGGAGTTCGTAGTTTGAACAAGGCGCTTGTGGTGAGAAGAGTTTTAAGGGGATAGTAACTTACTCAGCGTTGCGTGACCAGGCCTATCATTCCGCGGTGCAGAGTTAGTAAAGTAAAATGAAAGGTTAAATCGCGGTGGCTATTTCACTCGGTCGTTGTTGCAGAAGCGTCTAGCCGGCGATGCCTGCGATGGCTTCTTGAGCGAAGTATTTGACGTCCACATCCGGGTCTACGTGTAGTTTCTCCAGCACTGGTTTCACCTGGATGGGGGACAAATAGATGGCTAGTGAGCTTGGAGCGAGTAAACTATTAAAACTTTGCAAAGAATGAAGTTAGAAGTTTGATTATACTATTTTTTTATTTTTAATGCACTAACCCGTGCTAAGGATCCCAGCATGGGTGAAATTTTTAGATTCTAAATAGGTTTTTAGAAGTTTGATGTTAAAGATAACAGAAAAATAAGTAAATAATTTTGCGACGTTCGTGCCGATTAATATAAAATGCTTTAGTAAATTTTACATCACTAAATAAGTGCCCCTCTAATTAAAATTAGGTGCCTTTCGCTGTAGCGTCTTGGCCTTGGCATCGCAGTTGGGCACGGAGTACGGTTTAGACTGGGCTAGCGTGGTGACACTTGGTACTCGCCTGCGGCTGTATGGCGGCGGGCTCCAGGTAGGGCGTCATCAGCTGCAGCTTCTTGCCCACGTTGAAGCGTACGGTGGGCACGGAGTACTGTCTAGACTGGGCTAGTGTGGTAACACTGGGTACTCGCCTGCGGCTGTATGACGGCGGGCTCCAGGTAGGGCGCCATCCGCTGCAGCGTCTTGGCCACGTTGAAGCGCACGTTGGGCACGGAGTACGGTCTAGACTGGGCTAGTGTGGTGACACTGGGTAATCGCCTGCGGCTGTATGACGGCGGGCTCCAGGTAGGGCGCCATCCGCTGCAGCGTCTTGGCCACGTTGAAGCGCTCGTTGGGCACGGAGTACGGTCTAGACTGGGCTAGTGTGGTGACACTGGGTACTCGCCTGCGGCTGTATGACGGCGGGCTCCAGGTAGGGCGCCATCCGCTGCAGCGTCTTGGCCACGTTGAAGCGCACGTTGGGCACGGAGTCGTCGGCCATGCCCAGCACGGTGGGCAGAAGCACTCGCGTGCACACGTCGCGGCCCACCACCTCGCACAGCACGTTCATGCAGAACAGGTAGGTCATGCGGTGCAGGTAGTTCTGCTCGCGAGACATGCCCAGCACCTGCGGGGCGGGGTCGGGGTCAGAGTCAGTGGGGGTCGCGGGCGGCCGCCGAGCGGGCTCGCAGCGCCGGCGCTCACCTTGGGGATGACGTGCGTCTCGGCCCAGGCCGGGCCGTACTGCTCCACGAGGCGGCGCACGTTGAGCGTGGCGGCCTCGCGGATGGCGTACACGTGGTCGATGAGCCAGCTCATGCACAGCCCCGTGAGCTTCTCGTCGAAGAACTCCTGGCCCAGCTGCCCCGCCAGCAGCGGCATGTGCTCGATGATGGCCAGCCGCACGCGCCACTTGCTGTCCTCGGCCAGCTCAACGATGGCCGGCAGCAGCGACTGCACCAGCTGCGTGATGCCGATCACCTGGTTCACGCACTCCAGGTTCGAGATGATGTTGAGCCGCACCTGCGGAGGCGGTCGCGGGGTACAGTCACGGTGCAGTCGGCGGGGGCTCGGGCGCCCTCGCCACGCCGCCACCTACCTCGGGGCACTCGTCCTTGAGCTGCTGCAGAAACAGCGGCAGCAGGTGCTCCACGGTGTTGGCGCGGCCCAGGATCGGGCTCAGCCCCATGATCACGCTCGCCAGCGCCGACTTCACGTGCTGGTTGGGGTCGCTCACCAGCTCCTTGACCTGGCCACACACGACTGCCTTAGGCTCATGCGATCAAGGGGTCAAAGGTGCAGAGTAGCTCCTGCATTCGATTTAGATACACGAGAGACAGTGAAGGGACACACCTGCGGCAGGATCTGTTGCATGATGATGGTCTCTTGGTGAGCCGGATCAAGCAGAGCGCAGAACTCTTTCACCTGCGAATGGATAGTACATTTTACGGTTAACAAGATTAGTTCAGACATAGCATTCTCGTGGGATAATTCCAGATGTAACAATGACTCAGGTGGTGATCAGTGGGAGGGCAGAGACGCACCTTGCCGGCGGCGGCGGCGCGCACCTCCGCCTCGGAGTCCTTGAGCAGCGTCTGGAAGATCTGCGCCAGGTCCGTGCGAGCCAGCTCGGGGCCCACGGCTTGCTGCAGCTCCACGAACCTGCGAGCGGGGGAGGGTCAGCGGGGGTTGCATGTGGAGGAGCAGATCGGCAATGTTCTGGCGAAGATCACCACAATAGAGAAGAGAAGAAGTGTCATGGCTTCTACCATAAAAATATATTTTCTGTCAGGCAGATTGCTGTTGTTCGTTGAACGTAATATTTATTGTATATTATGCGAAACATTTTCCCAGGTAATTCACCAAAGAACTAAGGTGACCGACATAGTCTATAAGATTAGCACGCTGAAATGGCACAACCGGTGGTCGATGGAGTACAGAGATTCGCGAGTGGAAACCACGAGCAGGCTAAGTTTTTAGGGGTGACTTTAGTTACGCCGGCTTTCACGGCTATTAGAGCTCGAAACCAGCGAACATTCATTTATCCGACAACGAGTACAATAGAAGGGCGGTCAAGATTCAGACCGAGTCCCTTCTTCCGGGGGCATCTAGGGAGAACTTTTGTCATGTGTCGACGCTTGTAGGAAAGGATCTAGGAGCTAGCAGCACTCAATTGACTGCAGGTATGTCGTCAGCAGTCTCGATTCTGTCGATACTTCTCCTGGGCGTCTTCTCTAGGGCTTGCAGGGGTAACTTGGTCAGGCTGGCGCCTATGGCTGGTGGACTGGAGCGAGCGGGCACTCACTTGTCGGCCACCATGTACCGCACTCGCCACGAGGTGTCCCCGGCGCGCGTGCGCACACACGGCATCACGAGCTGCTCCATGTCCTCGGCCGGCAGCAGAGCCGCCACGGCGGCGCACGTCTCCGCCGCCAGCAAGCGGACCGAGTCTTGATCGTCCTGAGGCAAATCGAAAGTATTATAGATTCTAGTCTACTTTTTAGGAGAGTAACAAATTGAAAGAGAATAAACTATCTTCATCAAATGACATTACAATTTTAAACACCCTCTTGTGCACCAATAATGTTGCACAAGAGGCTTGGAGTTAATCGAACTTGTGCACCATTATTGGCCTAACTCCCAGCCTCTTGTGATCTATTCATCTACTTTTATCAGCTCTCTGTTACAACGTGTATTCTATTTCATGTTGAAATGGCAACCAGTTTATGTAAATTTGTTTTATACGACATAACGAATTATTCACTTAAATATTTATTTTAATCGGTTATTAGTATTGCAACTGTCTGGCTATCAAGGTTCATGAGGTACAGATGCTGGTGACAGACAGACGGACAGTGGAGTCCTTGCAATCCCTTTTACACTTTTGGTAGCTACTAAATATAATATAATTAATTTAGATTGTATATTGTCGCGGTCCTATCCCGAACCATCTAGAATAGAGCCTTCTGGAAGCCTATCGAATAGTCGCCGCATGCTGCGTTTTAGTAAACAATAAAACGCTGCAAGCAATAGCGACTCGTATGTCCACTAGTATAAGGTTCAAATCTCTTTGACAAGGACTTTGTTCTAGAGTCGTTGCCGCGTGCACCGAAGCGAATAGCGAATAGCGAAGAGTAAACTTCGAGCGAACATACCTGCGATACGAGCGATAACCTACGACCTCAGCGATACTATTGGACTACGATTGGACCTGCGATTGGAATCTACGTGTGGACTTCGTGTCGTGAAGACCTGCAGACCAGACCCTGCGTGAATAAATCCTAAGAAGTTGTCATTGGCGTTTTACATCCAAATCCAGAACCCTAGCCCGCAACAATATTATATTACTATGAATACCTATTTGCAATTGTTTTGTATTTGTTGTTTTTCCAGTGTACAATGAAGAATATTCTTATCTTATTTTAAGATTTATTCAATCCTTATTCCATTCCAAACTATCGTGGCTAAGTAACGTTACTCTACTCACCTCAGAGAGCTTCACGAACATGGGGATCAGGTCAGACTTGACATACTCCACTTCGACAGCGCGGGCGAACTCTCCAAACTTGTAGGCGGCGGCGCGGCGCACCATGGGCGTGTCATCTTTGCAGAGCGTGCAGAAATGCTCGCGGAGCTCTGCCTTGATGGGAGCTGAGACTCGGGGGTAGCAGACGCTGCGAATAGAAGGGGACAACATGCTTTACTGAAATAATAGAGTAACAGTAAGGAGTTTCCTTGGTTCCCATAACTATAAGTCACTTAAAATAAGTAAAATTTTATTTTTACATGGTTGTTGAAAGGAATTTCGAGGAGGACTGGGCCTCAGTGATAGAAAAATAATTAAAAGAGAAAATACCGAAAAAACATGTGGCGGTAATGTTCGCAAAGTGCACGCGGGTTAGGTACTCGTTAGTGACTTGAGTTGAACCGATTGCAAAGCGCCTTAGTTTGGCAATATTCTGTCAAGAACAAACAAACTTAACTCTACATAAGTATCAATAAGGCGCTCCCCTTCCTCAGCTGTCTTTAAAAACAAAGTTAAGGAGTTTTATCTGTCCCTGCGAGTTTAGTATTCGTGCATTGTCCTTTTCATTTTGTCTTTTCCGTATGTCTCCATATAGGTACACAATATTGTATTTATTTCCTCATCGCGTAGATTGTTATTATAACGTATTTATGTAAGTTTATCATACATAACTATGTGTGTAACTGTTTATGTAGGTGTATTGTTATTTATATAAGTAGTGTATTAAAATATTCATATTTGCACCGACTACCCGTCTCTAATTTCCTTCAGCAACTTTCCGTCGTAAGGTTGTCTGGAAGAAATTGCTTTTAGCAATAAGGCCGCCAATTGTACTTTGTATCTTTACATGTTTTATAATATGTGCTCTGGTGTACAATAAAGAATATTCTTATCTTATCTTATCTTATCATTGTACATAATTATTGTACATCAAAGAAACATGTAAGCGTCGTCTCCAGTTGTAATTCATTTGTTCTGGTTGTGCAATAGAAATCAAGACGCAAGACACATGCGTAGCGTAATAAAGCGAGTCGCGCACTCGGACCCGTCAAAAGTCGGGATGTCCCCTGGGCAATTGTCAATTTCTCAAATTCTGACATTTAAGCACCACAAAACAAGTGACTTGCGTCGTCATGCTAACTCTGCTGATTTTCTTTCACTTAATTCTCTCACCTGAACAGAGCACATGCCGAAGCCCTCGAGGTGAACCATTCACCACCGGCCAGTCTCTGCACAAGCGGAACGAAATGTTGCTCTAGAGCCTGCGGTGTGTGGTGAGTGGCGACCGCCCGCAGAGACGCCACAGCCTTGTCTCGGACAACTGTCTCCTCTACCGTTGCCAGGGACTCCAGGGGTGGCAGGAGGCAGTGGGCGTACTCGCCTCCTCCCACCAAGGTTATGAAGCTCCCTGGGTGTGAGTAAAGAAGTATGAGTACACAAGTCGAAGTTATTCTTACTCCAGTGTTTAAGAATGTATTAAAACCATACTAATGTGACATGATCCTACTAATATTATAGATGTGAATGTTTCTTACCCAATCACGGCAGAATGAAGATACATGAAACTTGGCTGACAGATAGACAAAGATCTGAATTGAGACATAGCATACTTGATATCTCAGTAATGCATTCCTGTGGGTTTTTATTGTTACTATACCCTTTTTTGAAGCCAGACTCTTAGATATTTATTTATTGCATTGCCATAGTAACAAGCAAAGAGGCCTTTGCTCAGAAATGGGCAGCCAATTAATAAATTATGTACTATTAATTATTTTTGTAATCAAAATGACACTTTAACATAACATTTCATAATTCAAATAATACAATTTAATGCATGCTATTATATTTGTTATTTAAGATATTGGCAAATAAAGGCTATTTTCATTTTCATTTTTCATTTTCATAGTAACAAGAATTCTAAAAATGGATGCTGTGGCGGTACAAAGTTCGCTGGGACAGCCAGTTTTTAAATAAATGGGATAAATACAATAATTGATTTCAAAAAGTATATTATTCCTCTATGATAATGAAGATGGAGGTTTTCTTCAGATGGACTCAGAGGATTGTATTGGAATAAGTTCAAGAGTCACATGTAACTTATTTTGAACACAACTTCCGAATTGTGGATGTGGGGCATTTGCAAAATATGAGGACAGGGTAGTTGTTAATATACTGACTGTGTAATAATAATTACTTGGATTGAAGAAAATTTATACAAAATACTATTGCTGAGCAATAAAGTGTTGTTTATTTATAAATATAACTAAAAACAAAACAAATTACTTAATGTTATACATTTAGAATGAGGGTAGTATGCCACTATTGGGTTTTTCCATGTACACTGGATTTTGAGAAATAAATATAACGTCTAACTCTCAAACAGAGCTGTGGTAAAGCAGAGATAAACAGCTGGCCTCATATTTGGGAGATTATCGGTTCGCACCTCATGTATGTGCCAGTAACTTTGTTTTAAAACATACATTTGTGAATTTTTAGTAGCAATTCCACTAGGGGTGAAGGAAAACATTGTGAGCAAACCAGACCGTCTGAGGTGTACATAGAAATTGCCAATCCAGTGGGCAAATGTGATGATTAAACCCCTACTCTGTGTGAGTGTGCCTGTGCCCTTTAGTGGGAGATATTTCGACTGCATTATATGGTGTCACAAAATAACCCAATTCAAAACTCTTCAAGGTCTCAATAATTATTGTATGTTTTATGAGCACTGACTTGTGATTGCCTCTCAACAAAGACAGGTTGTTTCCAGAGGTAGTAGTACTGCCATGAAATGAGAATGTGAACAAACGGATGTAATCAATGAGCTGTCGGCCGAACGGCATGGCCTAAGCTGAAAGGTACTTACCCAATTGTTCAGCCAACGCCAAAAGTACCTCATCTTCATCATAAATCGTCTCTGTGAGGAACGGTATTAGTTCGGAGCGTGTCCTCTCAACGCCGAGGGCCAAGGCGATGGTCGAAAGCTTCTTGATAGAGTTCAAACGGAGTTGAACATCTTCGTTTTTAAGCTCATCGATCAACACAGCGATCGGGTACAGGGATTCGTCGGCTCCGGAGTCGCTTGCCGCCATATTTCCGATGGATTCTCACAGGAACCGCTAGCAAACGTGTCAGTTTGGGTTTCTAGCGCACTATTTTGGATCTAATTTCGTATTTCTTGAGCAAAGCAAAATGTACGCACTTGAAGTCGGGTAGGTATTTTTGATTTTTGACAGTTGCGTGCGAAAACGAAAACGTCAGTTCAGAAAAGAAAATGGAAAATGGCAAGACATTTTGTTTTAATTTTAATTTTTAATTTAATCTGTGTTGCCGTCTACACTACGACTCGCTTAGATTATAAACGCGTTGCAATAATGAGAAAAATATTTTTAACTGTGATGTCGTCAGCATCAGCAGTACCTATTTACATTAAATATTTTGAGTCCAATGTGGACCTAAATATTTTTTTTGAGATTGTATGTATACGCATTACACTTATTTCCAACATGTTACGTGATAAGTAGCACGGCCGGCGCGCCGGCGAGCGTCAACGAATGGAGAACTCACAGAACAATTAAATCAATAGAAGAAACGATGGTCACGTGACAGCGTACACGCCTAATTGTCAAAACCATACCTTGATGCCTTGCGTAAGAGTCTAAATTAAGATGGTATTGTAACTAAACAAAGTGTTGTCACTTGTTATCTTTTCAAAGTTAGTCGGGTTGTTGCGTGTTTATAATGATCTCAGCAGTCGTCTGACGGATTATTTCATAACTTGAAATAATTAAGACATTTAAGAGGAAAAAAACAATTGTGTGATATTGTATACTAAATGTACAATGAGGTGCATAGTGCGTGGCTGCAGTTCACGTTCAAGAGATAAAGAAAACGCAGATGATAATGTGAGCTTCCATAAGTGAGTACCAAAAATCTATGTTTTCTCGTGTAAAAGAAGCATAGTATGAAATAATATCAATGAAAAAAGATTCCCCGATGGCTCATTAACCAAGACTACTGTAAAAGTTGGTCCTAAAACAAATCTATGCATGAAAATTATGAATAAAAACAAATCCATTTAGTAAATCTCACTAGTGATGGCAAAATCATTGTCGATAAATGTTCGTCATTGTGGTAGTATTATCATAACATGTTCGTTAACGTTATTGTTACACCTTTTAGTCCTTCTCAGTATGTAATACATAATTTTTTTGTTCAAGTTTTCCGAAAAGTAACATACGCTCGCAATGGTTTGCCGCCATTGGCAGAAATGAGAAGCAGTACAAAAGCTATTGGAAATTGTGCTCAAGGCACTTCAGACCCGACTGCTTTCTAAGCAGAAATTTATTGCGAATACGCCTAAAAGAAAATGTAGTGCCTACCTTAAATTTGCCAGGAAAAATGGAAGTGGTGGTAAGAACGTTGAATATTTGTTGTAGATCAGTTTTCGATTTTTTTATTTTTCTTGACACTATTTAAGAAACAGGACGCTTACAACGATTGTATTTTATTTTCAGGAGACAGGGGAGGCCTCACTAAACCATCAATAAGTGTCCAAAAAATTTGCAAAACTTCTGAACAAGTACTCAGAGAATTTGAAGCTCTCGTTCCCAAAAAAAGTGTTGGTAAACCACAGCACTTCACTGCAATGATCACCGAAATTTCAAGAAGATTACTGCAGTCTAACGTATTTAATGAACTGCATAGTCACTCTTTTCATAACTCTTTCGTTGACGACCACCGCTATCTTTTGCTGAAATCTGTCAACGAAACGTATTTAAATATCAGAATCCATCATATGACAAAGCAAGTTACTGCATCCGTGGAAAAAATTCGCACATTTCTTACAAAAACGATAATCTTTAGAGGTCAATAAAATCAGTATTTTTACTTGCAATATATTATGTGTGTATCATCTTTTATAATATAAAAATCAATCGCTAAATGTGTTGGTAAATATATATATATATATATTTAATACAAATACAAATATAGTTTATTGTTTAAAATAACACGGTTTACAACGAATGGCAACTACCACCTGTATTTGTATATATTGTATATATCTCTATATTATAATGTTCCCCCACTATACTAAGAACCTGTTTCACAATGTTCAAATAAAGTTCCAGAAAAGCTATCCGCAACCAGGGCTGCCGTTTGTTCTAAATATATATATTTTTTTCTTTATTGCGTGTGTTCGTTTATGGCTTCAAATTTAGAACAAACAGCAGCCCTGGTTGCGAATAGCTTATCCGAAACTTTATCAGCAGATTGTGAAACAGACCCTAAATTTCATATTTATAATTTAGAGTTAAATGAGAAACGAGTAAATTTAATATTGTAAATTGCACTTCCTGCTAATCTGGTCTCCAAAAAAGGGTTGGTTCGTAGATAATGCTAAGTAGTATTAACCTCGCCTATGTGAAAAACTTTTATGCAATAAAGATTTTTAATAATAATATTATATTTAAACGCGTTTTGTTGCCCACTTTTAGCAAGAGATTGCGGTGGAAGATGGATTTACTTAATCGATACTATCTGGTTAACCAAGTACTAGTGTTAGTATTCCTTTTGAAAAGATGTTCGTCGCGAGTGTATGCCTTCATTACGTATCTTCCAATAAATATTGACAGTGATCTGCTTTCACTAAACGATATTTCTTATCAAATGGTATTGTAAGATAAATATACAAAAGAAAGATATTTTCATCCATTTCCTATCATAGAATATGTAACAAAGGGTCCTAACTCTGTTTGTATTTTTATTTTTTACTTAATGCAAAAAACAACGTTAATGTAAAGCTTAGTCTCGGATTTTTAAGCTATGGAACTTTTTATGTTAAGGCCTATGTAAAAAAAATAAAGTTAGCATTTTCATTTTGCATAAAAAGTAACAGTCTTTTATTTATTATTATATATTTCAATATTACATAAATTAATACTAATGCGTCATACAATACGAAAAGCCCGATTTTTTTCTACAATTCTATCGATATCGATGGACAGTTAGGCCCATCCCTAGTCGGTAGCGTTTGACAGTAGGGCATGTACGCACCTTGAAATCGGTGCATTGATAAACGTCGTGCCATCTCTTTTTTTCTTATGGAAGGTTAGTTAGCGAAAGCAAGACAGTAATGCTTTACTGTTCAAGGTTTCTGCTAAGTTACTGCTACCCCTTGGGAGGACTAGTGTGAATGTGACTGTCGCACTATGGTCTTGTATTGTACACAGATTAAACAAGGAAAGAAATAAAAAAATAGTGTCATAAAAATTTCTTGCGTGCTTGCTCGTCGATAGATTCGAGTGTTTTCATAATTTTTGTGAGAAATTTTCACAAAAACTACAAAATAAACCTCTTATTGTGCTACTTCATCGTGAAATAATCATCCTTGAAGGTTGATCAGTGTACAGAAATAACAAAAATGGCAGCCAGCGACTCGGGGACGGACGAATCTTTGTATCCCATCGCGGTGTTGATCGACGAATTAAAAAATGAGGATGTGCAGCTAAGATTAAACTCTATCAAGAAGCTTTCTACCATCGCCCTTGCCCTCGGCGTTGAGAGGACACGTTCCGAGTTGATCCCCTTCCTCACGGAAACTATTTATGATGAAGATGAGGTGCTTTTAGCACTTGCTGAACAACTGGGTAAGTTTCATCACATAATCCCTTTATGATATTTTCAAGTTCTTTGTGTTATGGAATAATACTCGAGAAATTTTGCTCACTGTGTTTCAGGAAGATATATTTAGTTGATATTTGTTTTTAACATATAATAAAATACAGTGATTCAGTGATGAGTTGATTGATGACTAATGTATTGTAAATAGATTAATTTAAAAGCCTTGTACTAATGTAGGAAACTAGGCAAACAAAACTGGTAAGGTTTATTTGCTCATGTTAACGTTACATACTATTTTAATTTATTAATATACTGGCAGATGTATGCTGATACAGATATTAGTAATTGTCGGAAATTTCCACACCTAGCCTCTTAGTTGTGCCACTGTAGGTAGTGCTGAGGTATACTAGGATTACACTTGATATACTAGGATTTCCTCACTGTTTTCCTTGACAGTTAGTGAGCGGTATTGCTACTATTACTTCACAATGCACATCACTTAGAAAACACAGACTTTGGCAACCACATGCTGGAATTCAAACCCACTACCACCTGATTGAGAAACTAGTGTTTTACTGCTCTGCTACTACCCCTTTATTACGCTGATGTATATTATATCACTTTGGTGCACTTGTAAAATGCTTTTTGACTTTGTTTTAAATAAGTTTATTGAAAGAGCATCATTACTACTCATCATTGTAAACAACACTCGTTGTATTACCTCTTGGCATATATTCTTTATTGCATACAATAAAATTAACAAATAATAACATAAAATTTGTTACAAAGGCAAACTTATTCCTCAGAGTGATCTCTTCCAGCCATCCTTAGCCAAGGTTTTTAAATTAAGATAGCATCAACCTGGAATAGATTTATTTCAGAAATTGGCTGTAAGAATTGGATCATAGATTGATCCTACTAACAAGTCAGCTGTTTTAATAATGAGAATTGTTTTTCAGAATGAGGAAAGGTTAATAGAAGTGGTTCTTAGTGTAAGCGAGATCATCGTGTAAGCGAGATTTCAACTGTACACATTTCCTGTCATTTTTGTATTTTTGCTAACCATCCCTCAGGGTACTGATATTGACGACATGACAGCATAATGCCATGAAATAAATCAAGATTTATATATAGTGCACTAGTCTATAGTCAATTTGACAGTAAAAATATAATCACTTCCTTTGCAACCCCTAGGCAGCTTCATAACCCTGGTGGGAGGCGGGGAGTATGCCCACTGCCTGCTGCCACCCCTGGAGTCTCTTGCAACGGTGGAGGAGACTGTGGTTCGCGACAAGGCTGTTGCCTCACTGCGGGCAGTTGCCGCTCATCACACACCGCAGGCCCTTGAGCAGCACTTTGTGCCTCTAGTGCAGAGATTGGCTGCTGGAGAATGGTTCACTTCTAGGGCTTCAGCTTGTGGGCTGTTCAGGTAATTCGGCAGCAGAAGAACTTTATAAACTCATTGGCATTGGAACTTGGGGATGGGAACTCGATTATGATTTATTAGAAGGTTGAAGCTTGTACGTAGTCAAAAGTATCAGCTTTTATTCGATTTTAGACTTTGCCTCAGCCTACTATACATAATACTATATAACATTAAAAATAAACTATATAAAAATTACACACTAACAACAAATTAAAGTCACTGGATAAGGAAGTAAATCAGGTTGAGAAATAAAGAAATAAATACCTGATTGACTGGGTTGTCATTCATACATTTTATCCCAATCTAATTTTTTTTTCTCGTTTTCGAGTTACAATTTAATAACTCGAAAACTACAAAAAATCGCGGAACATACTTGGGGGTCATTCGGGTACTCCTTACAGTGCTCTATCTGTGGACTTCCGCTTGACAATATTTTTTGGGACACCCAGTATATCAACAGATAGATAATGTTGTCAGATAGTGGTAGCGAAAGTGGCGCTTTGAGTCACCCAAGAGAAGGTTATTAGGTAAAGCTAAACTTGTGTAATGTCTGTACTTCCTCTTTACCAAAGTTAATCTTTCAGCGTGGCGTACCCACGCGTCTCAGCGCCCATCAAAGCGGAGTTGAGGGAACATTTCCGCACTCTGTGCGAGGATGACACTCCCATGGTGCGCCGCGCGGCCGCCTACAAGTTCGGAGAGTTCGCCCGCGTCGTGGAAGTGGAGTACGTGAAGTTGGACCTGATACCGATGTTCGTCAACTTGGCCGAGGTGAGAACAGGCGGAGGAATTTCTGTTGATAGATTATTCTTTATTGCATGTACACCAGGAATCTCAATTTCACATCCCACTGCAGAGCAAATGCTTTCAAAAAGAGGGGGAAGGAGTATGGCCTGCCTGCCCACTGCTGATTGGAAATTTCAATATAACATAATGTTAAGGCTGAGGGGTGGGCAGATACCAGGGACTGCCACTTGTCACAATCCGGACAGATCGACTTCGCTTCATCAACATTTACGGAAATTTTAAGTGCTGTAAAATTTAAATGTTTAATTACAAACTGAAGGGGCTAGTAGCTTTAGTTACTCCAAACTCCTTCAGTAAGTGTTGATGTTGACTGACTGGTACTCGTTGTCATAGTTCTTGAGGGTTGTTTGACCCAACCAAAAATGTTATTTAAATCTTCACTGTTTATTGTTGAATGTTAATGTTGGTTATATGCGAGCTAAATTGTAACTAAACCTAATAACTAATGTATCGCAAAAGTAAACTGCGCCGTCCGCATATTTCCTGCTACTACTTGCGCAATTTACCTCGTGCGTCAATGTACTTTCAGTAGTTGCTGACCGTACACAAAAAACTAATTGTCATTGACTTCCTTGACCAATAGTTCTAATATGGATACAAGATAGATAGTGAGAAAATATCTTTGTATAAAAAAAAAGAAAACAAAGAGACCTCAATTTTGAAGACGTTTCAAGTTTACTATACTTAAATGTTCGTAACTAGAAGCATAGCATCCAAAAATGTGTACAAAACAATGAGTCACATAAGTCGATCTTCCAACTTTCCATGTGTCTCACATACAAATTATTATTGGACCTTAGGACGAGCAAGACTCGGTCCGGCTGCTGGCGGCGGAGACGTGCGCCGCCGTGGCGGCTCTGCTGCCGGCCGAGGACATGGAGCAGCTCGTGATGCCGTGTGTGCGCACGCGCGCCGGGGACACCTCGTGGCGAGTGCGGTACATGGTGGCCGACAAGTGAGTGCCCGCTCGCTCCAGTCCACCAGCCATAGGCGCCAGCCTGACCAAGTTACCCCTGCAAGCCCCTAGAGAAGATGCCCAGGAGAAGAGAATCGAGACTGCTGACGACATACCTGCAGACAATTGAGTGCTGCTAGCTCCTAGATCCGTTCCTACAAGCGTCGACACATGACAACAGTTCTCCCTATGCCCCCGGAAGAAGGGACTCGGTCTGAATCTTGACCGCCCTTCTATTGTACTCGTTGTCGGACAAATGAATGTTCGCTGGTTTCGAGCTCTAATAGCCGTGAACGCCGTCGTAACTAAAGTCACCCCTAAAAACTCACGCTCGTGAGCAGGCAGGCGAGCAGGCGTTCGTGGTTTCCACTCGCGAATCTCTGTACCACCGATTGTGTCATTTCAGCGTGCTAATCTTATAGACTATGACAGATCTTTGGTGGAATGTACAATAAATATTACGTTTGAACAACGACGATCCCAAGGCATAAGATCTGTCTGACAGAAAATATCCCTGTATGGTGAAATACATCACAATTCTTCTCTTCTCTATTGTGGTGATCTTCGCCAGAACATTGCCGATCTGCTCCTCCACATGCAACCCCCGCTGACCCTCCCCCGCTCGCAGGTTCGTGGAGCTGCAGCAAGCCGTGGGCCCCGAGCTGGCTCGCACGGACCTGGCGCAGATCTTCCAGACGCTGCTCAAGGACTCCGAGGCGGAGGTGCGCGCCGCCGCCGCCGGCAAGGTGCGTCTCTGCCCTCCCACTGATCACCACCTGAGTCATTGTTACATCTGGAATTATCCCACGAGAATGCTATGTCTGAACTAATCTTGTTAACCGTAAAATGTACTATCCATTCGCAGGTGAAAGAGTTCTGCGCTCTGCTTGATCCGGCTCACCAGGAGACCATCATCATGCAACAGATCCTGCCGCAGGTGTGTGCCTTCACTGGCTCTCGTGTATCTAAATCCAATGCAGGAGCTAATCTGCACCTTTGACCTCTCGAATCGCATGAACCTAAGGCAGACGTGTGTGGCCAGGTCAAGGAGCTGGTGAGCGACCCCAACCAGCACGTGAAGTCGGCGCTGGCGAGCGTGATCATGGGGCTGAGCCCGATCCTGGGCCGCGCCAACACCGTGGAGCACCTGCTGCCGCTGTTTCTGCAGCAGCTCAAGGACGAGTGCCCCGAGGTAGGTGGCGGCGTGGCGAGGGCGCCCGAGCCCCCGCCGACTGCACCGTGACTGTACCCCGCGACCGCCTCCGCAGGTGCGGCTCAACATCATCTCGAACCTGGAGTGCGTGAACCAGGTGATCGGCATCACGCAGCTGGTGCAGTCGCTGCTGCCGGCCATCGTTGAGCTGGCCGAGGACAGCAAGTGGCGCGTGCGGCTGGCCATCATCGAGCACATGCCGCTGCTGGCGGGGCAGCTGGGCCAGGAGTTCTTCGACGAGAAGCTCACGGGGCTGTGCATGAGCTGGCTCATCGACCACGTGTACGCCATCCGCGAGGCCGCCACGCTCAACGTGCGCCGCCTCGTGGAGCAGTACGGCCCGGCCTGGGCCGAGACGCACGTCATCCCCAAGGTGAGCGCCGGCGCTGCGAGCCCGCTCGGCGGCCGCCCGCGACCCCCACTGACTCTGACCCCGACCCCGCCCCGCAGGTGCTGGGCATGTCTCGCGAGCAGAACTACCTGCACCGCATGACCTACCTGTTCTGCATGAACGTGCTGTGCGAGGTGGTGGGCCGCGACGTGTGCACGCGAGTGCTTCTGCCCACCGTGCTGGGCATGGCCGACGACTCCGTGCCCAACGTGCGCTTCAACGTGGCCAAGACGCTGCAGCGGATGGCGCCCTACCTGGAGCCCGCCGTCATACAGCCGCAGGCGAGTACCCAGTGTCACCACACTAGCTTAGTCTAGACCGTACTCCGTGCCCAACGTGCGCTTCAACGTGGCCAAGACGCTGCAGGTGATGGCGCCCTACCTGGAGCCCGCCGTCATACAGCCGCAGGCGAGTACCCAGTGTCACCACACTAGCTTAGTCTAGACCGTACTCCGTGCCCAACGTGCGCTTCAACGTGGCCAAGACGCTGCAGCGGATGGCGCCCTACCTGGAGCCCGCCGTCATACAGCCGCAGGCGAGTACCCAGTGTCACCACACTAGCCCAGTCTAGACCGTACTCCGTGCCCAACGAGCGCTTCAACGTGGCCAAGACGCTGCAGCGGATGGCGCCCTACCTGGAGCCCGCCGTCATACAGCCGCAGGCGAGTACCCAGTGTCACCACACTAGCTTAGTCTAGACCGTACTCCGTGCCCAACGTGCGCTTCAACGTGGCCAAGACGCTGCAGCGGATGGCGCCCTACCTGGAGCCCGCCGTCATACAGCCGCAGGCGAGTACCCAGTGTCACCACACTAGCCCAGTCTAGACAGTACTCCGTGCCCAACGTGCGCTTCAACGTGGCCAAGACGCTGCAGTGGATGGCGCCCTACCTGGAGCCCGCCGACATACAGCCGCAGGCGAGTACCCAGTGTCACCACACCAGCTCAGTCTAGACCGTACTCTGTGCCCAATGTGCGCTTCATTGTGGCCAAGGCGCTGCAGCGGATGGCGCCCTACCTGGAGCCCGCCCTCATACAGCCGCAGGCGAGTAACAAGTGTCACCACGCTAGCCCAGTCTAGACCGTACTCCGTGCCCAACGTGCGCTTCAACGTGGCCAAGACGCTGCAGCGGATGGCGCCCTACCTGGAGCCCGCCGTCATACAGCCGCAGGCGAGTACCAGGTGTCACCACGCTAGCCCAGTCTAGACCGTACGTGTGCTTCAACATGGCCAAGAGGCTGCAGCGGATGGCGCCTAACATGAAGTTAAAGTGGCATTTATACAGATGTAATTTTCGCGCAAGCTACATCGTAATTGGCAAAAACTGCACAGAATCAAATATTTATTTTTTCAGTTATATCAAGATTGTGTAGCCTCGTTCTTCGCAAAGTTTTAATAGTGTACTCGCTCCAAGCTCACTAAGCTAACCATCTATTTATCCCCCATCCAGGTGAAACCAGTGCTGGAGAAACTTCACGTAGACCCGGATGTGGACGTCAAATACTTCGCTCAAGAAGCCATCGCAGGCATCGCCGGCTAGACGCTTAAGCGACGACAACCGAGTGAAATAGCCACCGCGACTTGCCCCCCGTTCAAACTACAGACTCAATTCCGCGTGATAATTCACATAACACACATTTTCATCGCAAGGTATTAGGTCACCCGTTCACACTACGAACTTTTTCTCATCGCGAGACTGTGGCGCTCCCGTCGCGAACTCTTTTAAACATGAGACAGGTCTTTGGTTGAAGTCAAGTACTTCGTGCATTGATGGTGGAGTAACATCATTGTTATATCCACATTGTTACGGAATTGCTGTGGTGACAATCTTCAATACTAAATGAAGATTGTCTATCGCACTAGTTCAAAGTTTTGAGAAAGAGTGTCAACAGTTTTGCACATGTTGAGTCAAGATGTGACTTTAGCAAAATTTGTCGACTTCATCGGCTGGTTTCCATTTCAAGAAATAGATAACTTTCATATTTCAGAAGCGGTATAATAGTCGCAAACACACTTTTCTAACCACTTATCCGTCTAAGTTCCATTAAACTTATACGCATAAGTGGAAATAATATTACGTGAATTTGACTCGTCAATGTAAACAAATTCTTCTATAAGGAAATATGCGATATAGCGAAAAAATTTCGACTGTTTCAGACATTTTTGCTTCTTAAGTGGTCACTTTAATGTGTAACAATTATTTTTATTGTCTGAAACAATGGACATTCAATTTACAAATTTTTTCTACACCTAAGTTTTCCTCTGAGTACAAGTTTTTTTAGACACGGACATCCTCATTTTCGGACAGATAAAGATTTTGTTACAACTTGCGTCAGTAATTTATGTAGGTTTTATTTTGACTACGGTATAATTAATCTAAATTAATGGTTATTCTAATCGGACAACAGCTGATCAACCTTGTCATTTTCGTTACAAAGTCACCCGTCATGCGACTGAATAAAGTATATGCATGGATAGTTTGATGTGCTGTCGGCTGTAGGTGATTATCCACAGAACTTTCAAAACCTAAAAACTTCTATAGAAATGTGCGAGGAACTGTAAAAGTCACTTATAAAATATGTATTTCTCGGCAGTACTCGTAATCACGTCCTCACGATTTTAGTACGTTTAAGGCCTCTAGTTTTTGGAAAGCCAACCCAAAGCTAACTTCACAGTGCACGTGCTTTCCCGCGCGATTAACGTGCTTCATCGTCAGTCGCGCGGGACGGCGCGTTTAGTGTGAGCGGTCTAATATAATCTGCTATGTCATTACGTTATTCAAATCTTAAGATGTCGTTGAAATGAATTAACATAAAAATAATTAAAACTAAATTCAAAATAGCTTTCGCTTAGCACTTAATGTAGTTGTCAGTGCACCGATTGGAATTTCACAAACTGGAGGTGAACAGTATGGTGTAAAGAGAGTCACTGACGTAGAAATTGACGTTGACTTTCGTTATCCCAAACTGAAATATAGCTCTTACGATTAGTCAATATTACATACAGGTGTCAAGAAAAGGTCTTGTACTTTAGGGTGGGTTTACACGTATCAGTGACTTAAGAACGAATGAAATTATCGGCTTTTTTTTATTTGGGGTTATTTACAGCCTCTTATTATTTGTATTGTTTCAATATTGCTAAGGTGCTTAAATAATGTATTAGAAATAAAATAGTGTCACAATCTAGACATAGGTTTATTAGATCTTAAACCCCCTTAAATTACTACTGACCTCCTGGCTTAGTATGCATTCGAGACAGAACAACATCTATACCACTGGTAAACCAGGTATCGAATATATACTAGGCCAGTTTATTTTATAACTAATTATTATTACTATTAAGCTATCCCCGTTTCAAATGGCCGGCGAGCGTGCGGGCGGCACGATTTCAATCTAAAATAATCCTTAAATACTTACAAAATAAGACTTTTATGGCCTTGAATCGTCCTACCGCAAGGGACAGGTCTTCTCTCAGAGAGAGAGAGAGAGAAAGACAGAGCAAGAGAAAGTGAAAGAGAGAAAGAAAGAAAGAGAAAGTATTGGCTTAATTGCCACGCGTATCCATCGCGGAGCGCCTAACGTATGTGACCACCTCAGACACCATAAAGAAAAAAGACAAGACTACAAAAGTGTAAAAAAGCCCGTTTCATTTAGTGCGGATTTTTTGCGTTAGTATTATAGTCTCTAACATTAAAAGTATTTAAGGGTTATTTTAGCTTGCATCATAGCGCCCGCACGGGCGTCGGCCCGTTGTTACGTGGACCTTTAGTTATTATGTAACAGGCAGGTAGCCCGATAACGTGACTCGCCCGTTTTAACGTCATAGGTCGTGACTTTCCAGTGCATTAGTCGTCAAATTCGACTATTGGCATTTTAGCGCCAAAAAAACGCGTGACTCATGCCATCGCAATACCAGCTAGGGAAGCACAACGTCACGATAAAAGTTGTATACTAATATCGGTTAGCGCCATCTGCCCTTATTTCCCGCGTAAAGCGAGATGGTTTCTCTGAAGGAAGGGATTCGTAACGAATGCATCCGACAGGGAACCAAGCGAGCTGACGTGGCAGTGGGTTGGTCATATCTCGCGAAGACCCGACAACCTTTGGAGTAAGCGTGTTTTTGAGTGGAGACCGCGACTCGGCAAACGTAGTTTAGGACGCGCCCCGACTAGGTGGGATGACGATCTCCGAAAGACTGCCGACAGATGCTGGATGCGCAATCTGAAGACAGGGCGCTATGGCGCTCATTAGAGAGGGCTATGTCCAGCAGTGGACTAATATAGACTGAAGAAGAAAAAGAAGAACAAGAAAGCGAGATGCCGCTACTCACTAGTGCGATAAAACTTTTATCTCGACCTCGTGCTCCCCTAGCAGGCAGGAATAATCACCAATATGCATCGATGCCTCGAGTATATTGCTGGTTTATCTTGGACATTATTTATTGGTGTAATATTACTTTAAGTGTGTATTCCCCACTGCTCTCATTCCGTCGTTCCATGAAGATAGACTATCAGATAGTGGGTGATATATACACTCGTAAATAATTCTGGAACGGGAAATCAATTGGTTAAGGGACTCCATTAGATTCGTTCGATCGCAGTAACATCTTCCTTAATAAACCTTACAACCTATGGTTTATGTATGCCCTCAGTGCTGGGGTACGGGTCACTTCCTGCATCGCAGGAAGGTTAGAGAATACTCCATCATGGGGGCCAAAGTCCGTGTTGGTGATGGATATTAAGACACTGGCGGGCCTTACTGTCAGAAGTTATCAAGGCGCTCATAAGGCCTCTGCCTTGGTTTAACGACCGCCATTACACGACAGCCGTAACCGACCGTTTAACGTGCCTTGCGAAGCACGGAAACGCTCGGAAATAATGTCACTAGCGGCAGTCACGGGACGGTCACCCGTCTTGCACCAGACCGCGCTTGTTGGTGCTTAACTCAAGTGATTGATTCCAATCACTCCGTTTAACAAAAAAAAATCTAAGTCATGCAAACAGTGTGTTTGAGACCCACTACAGGGAATCTAACGCCAAAAATCTAGAATTAGTAGATATGGTATCCGCTAGATACTTCAAAATTTTGCCACAAATGCTGTCTAGTCTCGGGTCCTTGATTCCAAGTTCTTGGTCACGAGCCGGAAAAATCACAATGTACATTATTTTGTAAAACAATATGTGCCAGCTTTTTTCCATTTAATTGGTGGCGATGGTTATGTACCTTATGGAGCCAGTTAAATATTATATCGGTCCTACTATCCTCTTGATAAGCATAAGTGACGTCATCTGCATACAGTAGGAAATTCAGTTATATTTATAAAAAGCGAATAAACCGTGTCAAAGGGAAAACAGAGATTCCAAAATGAGTGACTATTGAGATTTGATGTTCACTTTTTTCCAAGACGAGTCATCATCATTAACCCATTATGTCCTCACAGAGGGGCACGGGTTTCTTGCCTAAGGGAGGTATAGGCCATACTCCACCACGTGGGCTAAGACGCGTCATAAAAGAAGATATTTTTTTCCCATTGGACGCTAGTTAGCACTGGGCAGCGCCTTAAGAAATACTACAACCAGTCCAGTAACATGGATCACCTAATGGGATGCAGTGGGATGTACCTACTTGCTGCTAATTTTTCAATGTTTTAAGGAGATTAGACAATTTTGAATCGTGTGAAACAGTATACTTATGGATTGTAGGATAGCTCGGATATCGAATACATCACGATTTTGGAAAAGGATAACACGTACTTAAAAATATTTTTTATTAAATTTTGTTTTCAATTGAATATTGAACATAAGAGGTCTGCTTGGATTTCCGGGCTCTAGATGAATGGACTGACGACTTTTAATAATGTTACTTTGTAAATTTACTTTGTGAAGTTGTATATTGAGGGGCTCCATGCAGTAAAACTAGCGCCAAAAATGGCAAAGAATCATATCAATTTTTCAGATATTTTTGCAAAAACGTGCAAAAATTTTCAGTAATCTCTCAATCATGTTAATGGTGATTTTATTTAATTTCTTTATTTTTATTTAATAGGTAAGCCAACGGCCTTCTTATAAAACACTTATGCTTAATTATAGTATAAAACAGTTTTAGCCTTACAAGGTTGCCAAATAATTAATAAAAACACAACATTCATAATTAGTTCTAGTAGTCGTTAAACATGTGATAAAACTTAAAAAGAATTTGACTTTAAATATAAATTTTTATTGATATTGAGGCACATTACTTTCTTTAGGACCCTAAGGTAAAAGCCCCAGGACTAGATAACATTAACGCCAAAACGTTTTTGGCATAAATCCTATCTTGTCCCAGCTAGAGGAGCACAAAGTCACGATAAAAGATTTATCTCATTAACGACCAGCGCCATCTTGCTTTATTTCACCGTGTAAAGTGAAATGCCACTACGCGATAGTGGGATATAACTTTTATCTTGACCTTGTGCTCTAGCCGGTCCGGTGATGATTAAGAGATTGGTCTGACGAATTTTGTAAAAACGATTCGTAAAAAAGATATGGTTTTCTATTGGTGGTCCCAGCGTCATGTGGAGCGCCTTAATCATACCACAGCCCGTGTGGTATAAGATTCCAATGCACGGTGAAATGTTAGTGGCTCTATAGCACAGAATTAACTTTCCCGGTAATTTGTTCGCTGCTAGACCAGGGATCGAAACGAGTGAGTAATTTTTGGTACATCTTGGCTTAGTATGGATTTCTACACAAGCACCTTGATTATGTCACTTTTCACGTATGAATCTGTGTGCGAAAGCAGAATGTTTACACAGCTTTGCCGTATAGGTATGAGGCGTAATGTGTATCACACATAGTGGATACCGCATTTCAGTGGATATCTAATACGTTACAGTGATATTGAGTCACTTCATTCCACCACAAAGTCCAGTAGATATTTGGTTTTTGCATATAGATGTATACGTGGACAGTTACATAATGAAGGCGCAGCCGGCGCTCCGCCTTGATTATGATGCGCATGCGCATTGATGCGCCTGCGCATTGGGGATTTTAGATCCCAAGCGGGGTTTTATGCACTGCGTCATATAGTTTACTATGACAGTTCGATGTTCGTTGTGCAGCCGAGTTCTCCTACTTTCCAGTCGGTTGGTTAACCAACTTAGTAATTTATATGGGTTGTAGACGTAAGTCCTAAAATTACTCACTCAACACGACTTGTATTACGCGCACCAAAAACTGACGTATTCCTATGCTGATTCCATTGAATCAGCATAGGAATAAGTACGTCACGTACGTAGGAATCAGTCACTAAGAAATTTAAATTGTTTAGTAAAGTTGTGCGGGAAACGGCTCATTAGCCGTTTCCCGCACAACTTCACTAAAAAATTCACAGATGGCGCTTGCAGTCGTGGCCAAAGAAGAACCGGAATACGGCTGTCAAAATTAATCTGCGCGGAGCAAAAATTTGACAGCCGTGTCTCAGTTCTTGTATGTGCACACCTATTATTGCTATTATTATTATTATTAGTATAGGTGTACTAATAATAATAATAATAATAGGTGTGCACATATGTCAAAATTAATCTGCGCTAAGCAAAAATTTCACATCCATGTCTCAGTTCTTGTATGTGCACACCTATTATTACTATTATAGGTGTACTGATAATAATTGAGACACGGATCTCAAATTTTTGCTTCTTCTTCTTGTTGTTCAGGCTATATTAGTCCACTGCTGGACATAGCCCTCGGTTGTGCCATCATTTGGGGGTTAATGCACATAATCCTCACGCAATTTTTGTTTAGCGCAGATTAATTTTGACAGCCGTTTTCCGGTTCTTCTATGGCAACGCCGGTAAGCGCAATCTGTGAATTGCTTTGTGAAGTTGTTACTACACCTATTATAATAATAATAGTTTTAATACGTGTGCACATACAAGAACCGAGACACGAGGCCTATAATGGAGGCCTATAACGCCATCTATGGAGTGCTTTGTGAATTTGTGCCGGAAACGGCTTATTATCAAGAAAATGACAGTGCAATCGTTACGCATCTAGGATTTTAGGATGTGGTGGCGGCCAGTAAAAATACGAAACAAAGATTGAGTATCGAAATCATAGCTAAAACCTAGACATTCAGCTTCAGGGTCACTAAAATTTCACCATGAAGAGCTCGATAGGCAGCGTTGGACTATTTATCTTTACTTAACTAGAGAGCGCCATCTATCGAGATAAATTTCCGATAGATTCCTTCGGACTTGTGTCATAGCATTTAACTTTGCACTTATGAAATTGTATCATTATAATATACATAAATAAATAAATACATAATTGTAATAAATAACTATTTGTTGGTTTTATTTATTAAGGCGTTTGGCAAGGATCAAGACCTTGGTCCGTGCAAAAGACGCGACGTCCTTTCAATTCACTCATACAAAATGTACTGAAGGCGCTTCGGGGTTTAGAATACGTTTTTTTCTAAAAGTAAACGTCTTAAACCTTACTACTTTGGCAAGTATTTTTAGAGCCTAGGGTCAACAAGTAATATTTACAACAACTATATTTCGTATGGGAAATGATCGATTTAACCGGTTAACTCGAGATGAGCTAACCCGGGCTGATGACGGAAGTGGGCTTAAGGCTTTCAAAAATGGCCGTTCTTAGCGGAAATTGATTACAGTTCTCGGATGTTGATACTACCTACGTTATAGGCTGTATGTTCTAAGAATTGTTATCACTCATACTAAGAGTTTTGATGTTTACTTTTAAAAAACAAAAGGTATTATGAAACGTACTATTATTTTCTTATTTATTTTTATTCTATTAGTGGCGCCAGTAAGCGCCTGAAGCGATGGCACATACATACCTTAAACAGAAGAGAAAGGGGCGAGGACGCGAACACTATACCACCAAGAATCTTCTTCTTTGTCTTTGCGTCATCCCATTATTTGGGGTCCGCACATCTCCTTGTTGCTCCAGGATTTTCTGTCCTGGGTTGTCCGCTCGATCAACTGGGCTCGCTTCAAGTCCTCTGCTAGCGTGGCCCACCAGGGGGGCGAGTCTTTTAATGCATAGTTTTTCTATAGCGTCATATTAGTGCGGTAGGTAATGGTCGTTTCATTCACTCTATGTATAGTCTCGCGTACCTAACCAATCTCAATGCAATGGTGTAACTCGTGCTACTTAACTCGGCGCCTCGCGCGATTCGATCTTCTTCGCGAGAGATGCCTATTTAATTTACGCGGGTTATACCTCACAATGACACTGTATTGCTATTGATTTGTGGACTACCAAATTGAGACAACAACCATTTTCCTGCTTATATAATTATATTAGACTCTAGGGCCAGGTAGTTTGTGGCCGTCCTCTACGTCCTATGCAACGTTCTTGTATACAACCTGACTTCGTGTGTAGTCCAGTCCTTCCCGCCGCCGTGTGGTCCAATCCTAATTATATATTGTCTCTAATAAGAACTAGACACCATACAGGTACTACAGAATGCTAAAAACGGCAAATCTAAAACTACATAATTAATCTAAGCAGTGAATGACGATAATACAAGTTATTGCATAAAATGATATAGGTAGGTACTTACAGAGTCATGCATGCCCGTATCCCGGACAGGTGGCAGAAATCAGAGTCACCAAAAAAAAAAGAATGCATATAAAATTATGTATTCAATAAAAAAATATAAAACACAAGAAATCTGAAAGAAATGTCTTTCAGAGATAAGCTCGCCTCTGTACATGTTATTTTGTATGTCGTGTCCTGTTAAATGTTTCGTGTGCAATCAAGTTTAATATACACAATTCATTAATAAAACACTCCTGAGCTGCAGATTAAAAATGCCTCTGATGCACTCTGATTCAAAGAGTATATAACCACACTCAGATTCACAAATCACAACTCTGATGAGTGTTTTTTTCCACAGAACATAGGTTTTTTTATTTTCCTATTTATTGTCACAGAGGGAAAAAATATTGCGTACATAATATTCTATTTAAAACTATTATCTACTTATTCGGAAAAAGTTAGACCTCTTTGAAGCCTATTTCCTTCCAAAAAAAAATACTGGCCACCTCACAGACGTCATCCTCTTTTTTTTTTGGAAAAAACCGCCTTTTTGACGGGAACTCGTTCCGAATTTTCTAAACATTTTTCTTGGATTTTTTGTATTCCCTATGTTTTTGATACGATAAGTGGTGCAGGCGAAAATGGGGGCCGACGACGATCTGGCCACGTCGTTGTCGCATCTGGTGCTGATTGGGGTGGCTGGTAACGGAATCAGCAAGATGAGCGACAAGTATATCACATACCCGGGTATGCACGCCAATTTTCTCTTCCACGGCATCTTGGGAATCTTTCATTACCAAAGTGAGTATTCACAAAGGTACAGTGTCCGGACATAGATCTGCGGGTAGGGCAATGGATTCGGAAGCCACAAACCCGGTTCGATTCCCAGTGTGGGTATGTGGGCCTAAGATAGGCTTAGGCTTTCAAAGTTACGTGCATCTGCGAATTTGTAGTAGCAGTGCCACACGCTAACGGTGAATGCAAACATCGTGAGGAAACCCGTGGTTTGGTTAGTTTGTCCTTCCTGCGGGCTAGGCGACAAAGCTATCAGGCTGGTATATACTGAGCAAGCCTGCTCTGTCTGAAACAATGTCCCAGGCACCGCAGAGTCTGAGTTTTTTTTTTTTTAAATGGTGCAGAGTCTTGAGTGGTCGCTTCACCACAGATTAGATAATAGTTACGGCTTCACCCATCTCGTGTTAGTGGTCACTGGATGTTTCGTTTTATCTGTGTAATGTTTAAAAAATCATTAGACTTTTGGCGGCGTACAATACAAGAAGCACCTCGTTTAACAGGTTGAAATAAAGCTCAATAGCTGATTTCATAAGTCATTATATTGTTAGGTGCCTAAATTACTCTGAAATGACCATAAGCGGACTAATATGACTTTATTGAATAACTACGCATTTTAGAGACTCACCCCCCGAATGATAGTGCTCTTCCATTTTAAAGGAGAATTTCCTGCCAGGCAGATCGTGTGCCTGGGGGCTGCTGGGCCGCCCATTGTTCGTCGGACGTTATATTTATGGCATATTATGTGAAACATTTTGCTTGCACGATACAGGAATGGCGGATTTTGTAGTGCGCGCGCAGAGTTGACATGATTGTGCTCGCTACAAGTTATTGGATGCCGTTCTAATTCCAGAGACATGTATCGGATCTGTCTGTAATTTTTCTCTTCTAAAACCGTCTATTCTTACAGGTTCCATACTCAGCAACGATTTCGGCCCAGCCTACGTTATCAGCTACCAAGCGACCAAGTACCTTGCTCTACCGTGCCTGATGGCAGACCTCTACCAGTCAAACAATAAGGAGCTCAGTGGCTTGCACCTCCTCTCAGGCCTCGTCCCCTTCGGCCTGGCCTTACTAGGGAACGAGAATGCGGTATTGGGGAATCTGGTCGTAGCCGGGAATATAATCTCGCTGATGTATTATTCGGCGAAGAATGAAAGGAACTGGGGCTGGTACACGGCGGCGGCTGCGGCTCTGACTTATTTCGGGTGTCCGCGGTTGAAGCACAAGATTTTCTACCCCCTAGGGTTGGCTGCGACGGAGTATTGCGCGTTCAGATTGTTCCACATCAGCTTGGATGCGCCATAGAGTCGTGCCGCTCGGCTGTCGGCTGGAACTTTAGGGAGGTTATGGAATAACTTTTTGTATAGTGTTTTGTTAGTAGCTAGTGTTATTGCTTATTATAGTTGGTGTTATTAACAATTTAGTTCAGCTCTGAATATTTATCTCTGATTACCAATACGGTAACCGTGAAGGAAAACATCGTGAGGAAACCTGACAAGCGATACAAACGGTTGTCTCCCCCCGGTGACAAATGAGAAACAGACTTCCAGTTTATCCCTTCTTGTCAGCCTCCAAAGGGAACAGACGGCACGAATTGTCGGGTTCTTCCACGTAGTCAAACTATTTTGTCAAACTGATTTGACCACGTGGAAAATTCGTTCCTCGTGGTCAAATTAAAGTAATGATCCTTCCTGTATAAGATTCTAAATGCCAAAAAGTACAGTCAAACCATAGTCAAACTATTTTGACAAACTGATTTGACCACGTGGAATTATCTTTCCGCATAGTCAAATTGAAGCGCTCGTGGCCTAGGCGAACCGAGTGATTGGAATCAATCACTTGGTTAAGCAACAACAGGCGCGGTCAGGTACAGGATGGGTGAGCGTCCCGTGACTACCGCTAGTGGCATTTTTTCGAGCGCTTCGCAAGGCACGTTAAGCCGTTGGTGCCGGCTGTCACATAATGGCAGTCGTTAAGCCATGTCAGAGGCCTTATGGGCGGCTTGATGACTTCTGACAGTAAGGCCCGCCACTGTCTTACAATCCTCCACCAACCCGGACTTGGCCCCCGTGGTGGAGTATGGCCTAACCTTTCTGCGATGCAGGAAGAGACCCGTGCCCCAGCAGTGGGGACATACAAGGGTTGATAACGATAACGATACGATAGTCAAATTAGTAAAATGCCCTTATGCCGTACCGACCAACTAAACGAATCATCACCCGGGTGACAACCGGGAAGACAATTCCCAGCTGTCACCCCGGGGGACAGGGGTGGACTAATGGGAACAATCGGTTTTCTCAGTTATGTACATTTGTGAAGTTATAGTAGCAATACCACTCGCTAACAGTGAAGAAAAACATCGTGAGGATGTGTGATAGTGTCTGAAGTGTTAAAAGTAAAATAGCCGAACATTGAGGCTAAGCGCGGAAATCTTTGGTCTAGTTATAAGTAACTTAAGGAGTGGACTCGCTCGGCTGTCCTGAAAAAAAACAAACAAACCTTCCACTCCTATTTGAACGTAAGACAATAGGCGGTGAATCAAGCTGGGTATTGAGTTGCGTCCAGACAGATGTGTCCAGATTGCTCAAACGAGGTGATTTCTTCCCTAAGTGACGCTCTTTCAAAGATACAGGTAATCAAATATTTTTATTCATTAAAAAAACAAAAGGTTTACTTCATCAATTCATAATTTGTAGATTATGGAGAGAAGAAACTAACAAAGAAAAGTTTAAGAGTTTTCAACGTAAAGATTGTTACTGAGGATTTCGTTGAACTCTCGACACAATTGTCATTAAATTGAGGTAAAGCGACTGTTTTTTTGCCTTTTAGAACTATGGATACGCAACGCGTCCGTCAATCGTAGCATCAAAGCTCTCGAAAGCATAGAGCTGTTGTTAGTATGAATTGATGATAGTTTTTAGTATAATACATGTTATTTTGTTATTTTTTGAAGGAGAAAGCTCAGACGACGATTTCCATGGTTAGTCAGAAAGAAGTCAGAACTTTTTTATTAGATAGATAGATAGATAAAAACATTTATTTGCATCTACACACACGCACAACAATATATAACAGATGAGAACTTACAAAAGGAATACAAAGCAGAATTATACAGGAAAAAGAGTAACAGTAATCATGACAACACAAATAATCACATAATATAAGAGAGCAGATCGCAGGTGTGGCAGATGCAAAGGGGCTCTGACTCAGCATATGCTGGAGAGATAAACTACTCCAGCGCTGGTCTTCCGTCAGTACCCGGTAGTATACCGACGTGCAGCACTCGGATAAACGAAAAAAGAAAAATAAATAAAATAAAAAAAACAATTGCGGCAGTTTAATATAAGAATGTCAAAATAGATATAAATAAATTATTGATTAAAGGTTTACGTTGTCATAATATATTAAGCCGATCAAATATAATGAATTATTAATATGCAAACAAAGGTCGTCTTGATTGCAATAAGTTTTATTATATTAAAATATTAAAGTGTCACGCTTCGCGACAACGAAGTAATACACTATGATAGTGTAAAGCACGCGTGTTTTCTCACACAAGTATTGGTGTTGGTGGTGGTGTGTTCGTGTCTTGCTTCTGCTTGAAAAAGTGGGAGGGAGGGCGGTGCATTAGCTAGCTGCATGGTGCTTGTGGGATTTTTGGCGGAATTCAGCAAAGTAATTTTAACTTTTAATGCTATTATGGATTTCCGCAAAGTAACGCCTGATTCTATACAACATAAATAAAACTGTTTCAATACGGATTTCATGGATGACTCCGTGGTCATCCGAGACCACGGCACCTGTAAAAGTGCCCAAACGTCGGAAAAATTTGAAAATATAATAAACGAGTGAAATCCGTTTTAAAACAGTTTTAATCATTTCCGTAATTGTAACAACCTCAGAGGTAACAACCATCTTTTTACCCACGTTTTTAGTAAGAGAACACCTAGTTTCCTGGCACCGACAGTTGGGTGATCCATTAGTGAACCTCGATTAACAGGCGGGGCGCTGTTTCACACCGTCTACCGAGATAACTTACCTATAGGCACTCACAATAGGTTGCAATAGGCCAGCGTTTAGTAAAAGGAAGGAAGTATCATACGTCAATGACGGCAGCTTTGTGCTCCTAATACCCGATTGAGGGTCCTAACAGGAATGCAGTTCTAACAGTCTGCTTTCTAGAACTCAATTTTCGAAACTTCCAGTTCAAATATTGTTTGATAAGTTGAACTATTTAATTGAACTACAATTAGATTAGAGTCCCCTTAGTTCTCAGTGCATTTAATCGAACAGCTCAGCCTAAAAGAAATCCAAGGAAGGATAGGAACTATTTGTAGTTTTCAATAAAAGAAATAAAATTACGTAAGTTTAAATAGAGTATGAATTACGTTAGGAAGAATGGTTCCATTAATTTTACACTTCGCTCTGGAACGCACTATAATTATGACATATAATGCAGTGGGAGGTTCCTTAGAAGAATTCAAGAACATTCCGGATTTATCCTTTGACTGTGTAAAGGTTGGTATGCTATCGACTGCGTTAGCATAGCAACCTTTACACGTGTGCACTCTACCTTGATAGGTTTAGTGTGACTTACAACACAAACGTAAAAGCTGATCATTCTTGTGCATCGAGAGTCCACTGCACATCTGGATTAGTTAGAACTAAGATATAATTATACTATTTTTTTTTAATGCACTAACCCGTGCTAAGGACAAATTTAAAAACCTATTTAGAGGCTAAAAATTTCACCCATGCCGGGATTCGAACCTGCAACCTCTGGCACGGATAGCCAGAAATTTTTAGCCTCTAAATAGGTTCTTAGCCTCATAATTCATTCCGGTCTCATGTCTCCCCTGGTGTCTTCCCTAGGGGAGCCAACAGCATTTTCTCAGTCCTCGTGTCTTCCTCACGTAGGGGAGACATCAGACCTTGCTTTTTAATAATATTTTAAGCATTTAAGCATTGTCAAGCCTTCCAAACTCATGTCTCCCCTCCCACTCATTCTATCACGACGTCTCCCCACGTATTGTTGACACCATTATAAAGAACTGATCTAAGTATTGTTGCGAAATTTTCGTCAGTGCAAAAACATCAGTGGGTAAAAAAACTTACCCCATTTTCTCATAATTGGGCCATTGTACTTACGAGTAGCAAGCGGAGGTATGTTAACACTTCATACACTAGGGTTTCCTAACGATGTTTTCTTTCACCCATAGCGAGTGGTATTGCTACTATCACTTCACCAATGTACATAACTTAGAACACAAAGTCATTGGTACGTGCCGGGCTTTGAAACCACGACCTCCCGATTGAGAGCACACAGATCCGCTACCACCGCTCCCGGGTTATGCCACTTGCCAAAATCCCGACAAAACTCTTATGTTTCTGCAACATTCATCAGTCGTTGCTTGCACGCATGCGGAACCCACGACATCTCGTTTGAAATGCCAGCGTTTCCGAGCAGAAACCGAGCTAAAGACTTGACTCTGGTTGCTATACTGTCTTTGGAACGTTAACAAACCTCTTTTATTTTCTTTTCTGGCTATATTAGTCCTCTGCTGGACATAGCCCTCCCCTAATGAGCGCCATAGCGCAAGGTTGTGCCATCATTGCTGTGTGGTGTCGGCCTAGAGAATAGCAACAACCCAAATTCTTCCCGCGGGTGTTGTAAAAGGCCACTAAGGGACACAAACCGGGGGGTGGGCAGCAGCGCCTCCTGCAGAACAATTCCACCAAACTGCGATCCCCAACCAGCATGTGAGATTATGGGCATTACCTACCTACCCCCCAATGATGGCACAACATTGCGCTTTTATTTTACGGAACCGGAAATATCAAAATAGCAAATGAAAGTATCGACTTTATTACAGCCTTTAAGATTATGAAAGGTGCATATTGTATTACTTATTTTGACTGTTTAAGAATTATTTCACAGTCAAAATAATTCAACGTTTCAGTGATAAATGTAATTCGTGGAACCTCTGTGACTTAGTTATATGTATGAGTCTAATCGCGACCCCTGTGACTTCCCCACGGAACATCAGTATAAGAAACGCTGGTCTGGAGTTTATAGGTATGGGCTCCAGAGGCGGACCCCTTCATGTTTACTTGACCCGAGCCCAGGGGAAATAGTTCTACAGAAACAAAATCGCTGGAAAATATCGAGTTTGCTCGATTTGCGGTCCTCAGCAGATTTCTTATTGTAAGTGGACGAGAATGGCAGGAAATAGTGGCGTCCTATGTCCAGCAGTGGAATAATTCGGGCTGACTGATTGATTGAGTTAGTGCATGTGCATCGGTTGCCGGTCAACGAACTGCCAAGAGCAGCACGATTTAAAGCAGATCTCTATTGGTGGCTGGCTGAGGATGGCCTATTAAAAAAATATGTTGTCTGGAGTTTCACAGTTCTGGATCTGCTGGGCTGACGTATGAAATATTGAATTTCACAAATCTGGATTTGGTGTGTAATATGTGAGAAAAATGCGGCAAGCTGAAGACAGGGCGCTATGGCGCTCATTAGGGGAGGGCTATGTCCAGCAGTAGACTACATAATTATTAACAAAAGGGAAAAACTGCAAAGCTCAATTCTAAACTTTTATTCTGCTCTTTTCAACTGCTTTCAAAAAGTCCCTCCGAAAATTCATGTCTTCCCGCCAAAAACGAACACCACAGATTAACTGCATCTTCCCAGATAGCACAGATTAAGATATCCTTCCTGGATGCCACGGTGTCACATACACCATGGAGTTAACATCGGCCATCCTGAAAAGTGAATACCCGTGGGTATTCACAAATATGTATTAGTTGCCAATCATGGTTCTACTAAAAATATCTTATGCGAACAGACTTAACCCGACACAACAGACACATATTATACGGGGAAATCAGTTATTTTATAACGTTTACAGAAGTTTTCAGAACCAGCTAACTTACTTAATTTAGCTCTCTAGGAGATCAATTAGATCTTGTCGGTCAATTATTTCCCCGTCACTTCCAGAATCAGAATCATAACTGACAGAACTTTTGTATGGGCGCAGGGAATCGGCTGGCACGATTGCAATGAAACTTTTGTACCCCTTCATCCCTTTAATGCTACGAATTTGGTAACGGTCGTTCTGTAGTACTTTTGCCACTTTATAAGGTCCAGCGTATACTTTGTCTATTTTTTTATTAATACCCGACTCAGAATTAGTGTAAGCATTGTTCCACAACACAATATCTCCAGTATCATATATTCTAGCATCTCTCCGTCTAGCATTGTATTTCTTTGACATATACTCCTGTTTCTTTTTTAGATTGTTACTAGCCTTTTGACGCCGTTCTCTTACATCAGAAACTTCGCTTCTTCCTTGCAGATTGGGTATAAGATTCTTCTTGTGTGCAAACATGAGTTCATAAGGGCTGTACTTAGTGCTGTCCTGTACAGTATGATTTATACCCATAGTTATCTCAGGTACACACTTATCCCAAGAACTGGGTTCTTGAGTACTGGTGCGTATAGCGTCCAATAATGTACGATTTGTCCTTTCAACCTGACCATTGGCCCGTGGTGCTGCTATAGCATTCAAGGTATGATGAATTTTGTGGCTGATACAAAAATCTTTGAAATATCGGCTTGTGAAGGATGTACCGCGATCAGATATAACACGTTCTGGGTAACCCAATATGGAGAAGAGTTCACGTAAGGCGGCAACAGTTTCAGTTGATCTTAACGTTTTGACCAATTTGACAGACACAAATTTGGTGAAAGAATCTATTATTACCAGAACATACTGGTTACCCTTAGTAGATTTAGGGAAAGGGCCCATATGATCAATGTGTACAGTGTGCATAGGTTGGTCAGGTTTCGTTATTGGATATATCTTGCCGACAGGTTTTCCGTAATTACCTTTCTTGTACAAGCAGTCCAGACACGCGGTAACGTACTTTTTTATAAAACGTGTCATACGTGGAAACCAATAATCTGCTTTGATAACCTCGTCACAACGTGTTAACCCTACATGGCCAATGTCATCATGATGCATTTTCACAATGCGCCAACGAGCTTGTTTAGGGACTAGTAGTCGTTCTCCAGTCAGAGTTTTTCGGAATACTCTACCGTCTCTAATGCAATAGTTGGCCTTTACATCGCCACTCGGCTCATCACTCCGCAATTGGTTGTAAATAGATTGTATTTTATCGTCTTGCAACTGTGCTGCCAAAAACCAATCGTCGATGTTATCCACACCTAATACAGTGGGAACTGGATTCCGGCTCAATGCATCAACATGCCGCATGCGTGTTCCAGGTCGATACATGACTTCTATGTCGAAATCTTGAATCTGCAGCCACCAGCGAGCAATACGTGGAATAATATCCCGTTTTGTAAGGGTGCTCCTTACTGCAGAACAATCGGTGACAACCTTCACGTGAATTCCAGTGATATAGATTTGGAATCGCTTTAGTGATTCTACCACTGCAAGAGTCTCTAACTCATAACTGTGGTAAACCATTTCTTCCTTACTAGTCACTCTACTGAAATACATTACTGGCTTTAAGTCTCCGTTAGATTGTTTCTGCATCAATATACCGGCTATACCCATTTTACAGGCGTCTGTATGTATTTCCGTTTCATTTTCCCTATTATATAAAGCCAAAACAGGTTTGCTCACCAGCAGTGATTTTAACTTTCCGAACGACTCCGTTTCACGATCTCCCCATGTCCAGGCAACATTCTTCTTCGTTAATTCTGTTAAAGGCTTAGCTATCATCGCGAAGTTGAAAATGAACTTTCTAAAATATGAACACAGACCGATGAACTGACGTACCTGATGCACGTTACAAGGAGTGGGGAAGTTTTCCACAGCGTTCAACTTTTTGTCACCTGGTCTTATACCGTCCGGTGTCACAATATGTCCCAGGTATTCTATCTCCGTTTTTAGGAAGGTACATTTGTCAATGTTAAGTTTCAGGTTTTTCTCTCTCAGAAGTTTTAACACCTTTTCTAGCAAGACTAGACCACCGTCAACATCAATTGAAGGCAAAAGCAGGTCATCCATAAAAGTGAGTACCTCCTCGTATCTTAATGTTCCAAGCAATTTGTAAATCGCCCGTTGGAAGACGGCAGGCGCATTAGCCAACCCAAATGGAATCCGCGTATATTCCCATTGACCATCCGGCGTAATAAAAGCAGTATACTTCATGGAGTCTTTAGCCATCGGGATCTGATGGTATCCTTGGGCTAAATCTAAGCTTGAGAAAAAACACTTTCCAGCTAGCTTACTCAGTTGATCGTCTATGTGTGGTAAAGGAAAACGATCCTTTATTGTCACTGCGTTTAAGGCACGGTAATCTACACAGAGTCTGGTATCGCCATTCTTTTTCTTCACTAACACGACTGGTGAAGCGTAATTAGATTGTGACTCCTTTACAACTCCGGCATCAAGTAAGTCCTTAACTTTATCTCTGACTGTATCTAAATCTTTTTGGGCAAGTCTATAAGGTCTATGAAACACCGGTGTGGTAGTAGTGAGCTCAATATTCATTTCAGCTAAATCCGTCTTTCCTATATCTTTAGTATTCTTAGCGAAGCAGTCTTCATATGATAATAGAAGTTCAAATAAGCGGCCCTGATCCTGTGCTGACAATTCGCCTACTTCGAGTCTGGATAGTGGAGTATCAGCAATCTTACAGTCTTTTAGGCAGGAAAGTGTACGTTCGAGAACCAATTCTCCCACATGGCTCACATCACTAGCTGTTACGCATTTATTAGCTGATCCCTGGAATGAAATTAGTGACAATGTGCAAAAACACTTGAATCGGGTGAAATCGTTCTTTAGATCGTGAATAACACTTGGACTTTTTTTTTTGAACGCAACCAATTATCATTGTTCTGTGATATCAAACTTCAAAAAAAGTCTGTGAACTAGAAAAAAAAGAAATTGTGTTTTGATTGAACTTCTGTAGATACCTAAATCTAATTCTATTTTTATAACAAGTAAACAACAGACAGACACTGTAAACAATCTGTTATGATAAGTAAAATTATTATATGGAAACTACATTCTAGGAAAATCACTAACGAATGACGCACTCAAGTTTTATTAGAGTGATACTTGTGCTTAAAAGTAGTTGGAGTATTACACTTTGTTCCCGTCATAAAACCAATAACTCTCGCAGCATCAGGAGTAGGTATATGAATCAGACTGACAGAAATAATCAGGTATCTAGTCAGAAAAGGTTCAGACAGACAGAAATTCTTCAGATGTACAGATAGTAATTGAAATCAAGTATCTAATCCGTAAAGGTTAGTTGGACAGACAGAAATTGTTCAGACATACAGAAAGTAATTGAACAGAATCAGACAGACAGAATATTATCAGACAGATTAAATTACATAAATTTGCCCCATACCATTAAAGTGTTGATCACAGGCCTTTGAAGATTGCCCTCAGTAGTAGATTCTTTGGTCATCTCTGTCTCATTACTGGGAACTTCCATACAGGGAGTGGCACGTGTGATCAGCCTGCCCTCACACCATACAATTTCGCTGCTTCCTAAATTGTACACACGAACATATCCCTTGCATCCATTTAGCAATGTTGCAGGTAAAGCATAGAACTCATGCCTCATGTTGTGAATCCGTGGAGCAGTGCAGATATTGTTTTCTTTAGGGTTTCCAATCACATTTACTTCCACATAAAATGACTCTCCTGGAGGGATACGAACTCCAGCACAGGTTGTTATCTTGTAACTGTCTTCCTCAGTAACCCTTACAAGCTTGGCTGACGATTGAGTGGTGACTAATGAAATGCCTTCAGCGTTGATCACTGGTTGTCCAATTAGTATATCAGCGTCAGCTGGTAGTTTCAGGTGAGTAACAGTAGCTCTTGTATCAAATGGCAGTCCATCCACAACCAAAGAAATATTTATTTCACCCACAGCTGGCACAGTGCTGCCTGTGAAGCCCTTCAGTAAAGTTGTACTTTCATTTATCATGCATTTCAGTAAATTTGCCATGGAAAGGGTCACAACATTCACTCGAGCTCCTGTGTCTATATATGCTTCACAATTTTGGCCACTTACCTGCACAAGTTTTTTTGTAAATCTCATTGGTATCTTGTACCATATTTATTGTGGCTGTTTCAGCCTTATTTTTCCTCATCTTGTCAAGGTTAGGACATCTTGTTATGACATGACCTCCTTCAGAACAGAAATTACAAATTCGTTTGTCAGGTACTGGACAGTCTTTAACTATATGATCCGTGGAGTTGCATCTGAAACAGTTGAGCTTGCGGGCACTGTTGATTGGTGCAGGCATTGTGTGTGTAGCATTACGGTTACAACTGTCGGGAAACCTTTTTCTTTCAGTATTACGGTAAACAGTGGGTGTATATTCAGTTTTCTTTACTTCTTGTTTATGGCTGTAAGTTTCGAAAGCTGACAAATATCCAGAATAGAACTCCTCTGGTGTGTCACACTTATAAGCTTTTGCATTATTCTGTAAATCTGCTGGCAACCCCTTGATGATACAAGATAATGATGCATTGTCATCAAACCGTAGACGTCGACACATAGCAAGTTTATCATGATAATAATGGGTTACTGTTTCTGTATGAACTTTCTTTCTAGACACAAACTGCTCAAGTAAATCTGCATATTCGAAATTTCGTGGAAAGGCATTAATGAGCAGTGATTTCCACTGATCCCATGTATAATTGTATTCTTCCAGTCTACTGAACCACAGTTGCGCTTGACCTGCTAGTCTGGTTTGCATAATCAATATTTTTGAGTAGTCATCCCATTTATGGACTAAGCCTAACTGATCTATTTTAGCCAGCCAATTCTTTATGTTCCCCTCACTATCATCGGGATCGAATGGGATGACAATTTTCTCGCCTGAAATAGCCCTAGGCCTTGTTTGGTTCATCAAACATCTTTCTACCATCCTCTCCAATTTTTGAGTCATTAACTGTTCTAGTATTACATTTGGCGGAATGTCGTCCTCAGAATCCGCTTCAGCCTGATGGCACGGCGACAAGTCCGGAAGCACGTCCACGCGTAAGGAGCCCGCGCTCGTAGTAGGTGTGGCTGACAAGCGAGCCTTCTTTGTTGCCCGGCCGTACGGGCTGGTGCGATTACCTAGGAAACGTTTCATTTGGCGTAGGAACTGATCCCACTTCTGAATATTAACAAAAGGGAAAAACTGCAAAGCTCAATTCTAAACTTTTATTCTGCTCTTTTCAACTGCTTTCAAAAAGTCCCTCCGAAAATTCATGTCTTCCCGCCAAAAACGAACACCACAGATTAACTGCATCTTCCCAGATAGCACAGATTAAGATATCCTTCCTGGATGCCACGGTGTCACATACACCATGGAGTTAACATAATATAGTCTGAAGAAGAAGAAGATGTGAGAAAGAACAGAGTTAAGTCACTATAGTAAATTAACGTACATTTAGACAATTCCTCAGCATTTCCCATAAAAAGCATTTTACAGTGCTAGACGAATGTGAGCTGATGGATTGGATTGGAGCAAGAAGGAGCAAGGAGCAAAGAAAGAAATGAGGAATATTATATAGGCTTGGCGCATTCTCTGTATGAAAATAAAGAACCTAATATAGGAGAATACTGACGAAATTAAATGAAATGAAAAGGTTTTATTCAAAGTAGCGCAGAAACTGCGTTTTCGAAGAACGTAGCACTCGTAACAAAGTAACATTTCTTTGGATTTCATTGTTCAAGGCTGTCCATAGCGTTGCCATTCTCTGTCTCTCTCTATAGCCTCTTTCTTCTCACACCTTCTCTATCTAATCCTTACAATCACATCGCTTTCTGGCGACTTTGGCAATGTCATTTTTATGAATGTCACCGCTAAGCGTGACTATTACATGAGGTATCTCAAAAAAGCGTAATTTTAAATCAAAAAGTTCAACTCTAATACTACCTAATTATGCAAAATTTTAATTATAAAAACTTAGGTTAGCTGGAAGACAATGCCAAGTAGCATAAGCTCGCCTATGTGCAAAATTTATATGCAATATTTATTTTAATAATAACAATAATGATGATAATTATAATTGCTGGGTCAACTTTTGGGTGGTAACCTAGTTCAAGACTGATTAATATAAGAATTATACACCCTTAATTACGAAAGTTATTGTCCTGTTTGTTTTTAAATAACTCTGTTGTTGTAACTTGACCCTACGTAATATAGCCATGGCAGACTTGAATATCAGGGAGACAGCACTAGTCCACCTCTGATGATGGCGGGAATGCAATCAAAGAAGCAGTGATTAACGAGCCCCATACCGGAGGCGGGCACTCGTCCCATGGTATTGCCACAGTAGACTTGAATTGGCGGGGAGACTGCGTCTGTTCGTAATGAAATTGTGCCGCGGGGGTCCGGCAATGGGGCCTCCCGCTGCTGGCATAAACAACTTTCTTTTTCGCCAATACACCCTGGAGCAGTGTAAGTACAGAACGTTGGTTGAGTCTGTCATCCCCCACTGAAGCGTTTCACTGAGATACGAGTACCTAAATTACAGTACATAAACTGTATCCCGGAGCGGTATGCAGAGGCAAGTGGCAAAACTGGGATTATCATTTGCCACGATCTGACAGATCTCTTCCGCTTCATCAACATTGATTTAGTCGTTACTTGCACGGATGCAAGTTTTGGGTACTTTTAGTCTTGCCCTGATGCTATTGCATCCCCTAATTGGTCGTAGTGCATGGTATCAACACATTGTATGTCCCCAGTGTTGGTGCACGGGTCTCTTCCTGCATCGCAGACATTTTAGGCCATACTCCACCACGGGGGCCAAGTCCGGGTTGGTGGAGGGTTGTAAGGAGGGAGGGAGGGAGAGAGGAATTAAGGAAGGAAGGAAGGACGGAAGGAAGATATGTATTATGCAAAGCTATCCTTGGATAAATGATTGTGTGACTGGCAACGCTGTCAATGAGCTATTTTTTCGTTTATCCCAGGATATATCTTCATCATCATTTATTGCAACCATAAGTTTACAAGGTGTTGATATTGTTATAACTAGCATTATGGACCCTGTAGGGCATAGCAACATTTTGCATAATATTCACAGTTCATTTACTCATCTATACCTATTAGCTTATCTTACATAAATGACAATAGGTAAAAAAAGAGCAAAGATATAACGAAACATAGAATTTACGAGTCTTCAAGGAATTCTTGTATACTTACTATAAAACATTTTGGAATTACCTAGTAGTTGTTATTTTTTTTAAATACTGTAACTTTTTCAATTTGTTTCATAGTATCTGGAATCTTGTTGTAATTATGATAGATCCATAGTATGGGCTATTTTCGTACATTTCTATTTCTATTGGTTATTATATGGGTCAAAAGCTTAATTTATGCGCATCAAATCCTGTCGAACTCCCGACGTTGCTATAGCAATTAAGTTGGAATTTTACAGACGATTGGAACCGTTCAGGATATGGTGCTGGAATAGGAACACTGTCACCGAAGAATTGCTAAACATACTATTTATAGTAGCATTACCACTGTTAATGGCGAAGGAAAACATCTTGAGGAAACCTGAGTGTTCGAGGTGTGTTCAAATACCTCAGCGCTTGAAATTGCCAATCCGCGGTGGGCACGCGTGGTAATTAAGCCCACACTCTCTCTCTCTCTCTCTCTGAGAGAAGGGCTGTGCCCCACAGTGGGACGTTTATAGGCGCCATAAAAAGATATTGACCCCAGACTCCACGGTGGAGTAAAGACCTGCTTACTCTCGCGTTTAAGGTGGGCCTTCTGTATTTACTTTTGCTGTGAAGTGCGTGTACAGTAACTAAGTGGGAGTATAGTGGTTAGTTTGTTTGCGAGAAAATGTGCTGAGATTTCCTTTGTTTGCTGCAACATAATCATGGCTTTCAAAACATAACGCTAACGCCTGTATCCCAGGGGGTAGGTAGGGGGCGGAAAAAACTGAAAGTGTAAAAAAAACGGCTAGCGGCGATTTTTATCGACTTCAACTTAGAATAGAAAAAGTGTCCGGTTAATAAGACTTAGGCTGACATTCAGAGACGAAAACTAAGCAAAGACTGGTCTTACAAATGTCCAAATCACGTACATTTTGACATTTCTGAGACCGTTCTTAGCTTTAGTTTTCGTCTCTGAATGTCAGCCTAAGGGTCTGTTTCACAATCTGCAGATAAAGTTCCGGATATCCTATCCGCAACCAGGGCTGCCGTTTGTTTTAAATTTGAAGCCATAATCGAACACGCAATATAGGAAAAATTATACAAATTTAGAACAAACGGCAGCCCATAGCTTATCTGGAACTTTATTTGAACATTGTGAAACAGGGCCTTAATGCAATAATGTTTTTTTGTTAAGTACTTAGGTATATATTTTACTTTCACACATATTTTGAGAGCTCTTATTTATTTTCTGATTTCTAACTATGTTGTACAATTGTTGTTTTTCTTTAATTAAATAAACACAATGAAATTATAGCAGCAACATCACTCCCTAACTGTGAACTGTGAAAACATCGTGGGGAAACTTGAGTGTTTGAGGTGTTGAAAAACCTCTGCACTTGAAATTGTCAAACACGCTTGGTAATAAGCCCATACTCTCTCTTTCAGAGAGAAGGCATGCGCTCTGCAGTGGGACGTATAAAGGCTACTACTTAAAAAAAAAACTTAAACAAAGTAAACTTAAAAACCTATTTAGAGGCTAAAAATTTCACCCATGCCGGGATTCGAACCCGCAACCTCTGGCTATCCGTACCAGCCATCTACGGATAGCCAGAGGTTGCGGGTTCGAATCCCGGCATGGGTGAAATTTTTAGCCTCTAAATAGGTTTTTAAATTTGTTCCTTAGCACGGGTTAGTGCATTAAAAATAAAAATAGTGTAATACAAAGTAAACTGTAAAACTCGGGAAAAAAATTGTGATTATTTTTTTATGATTGTTTCTGTCTTCTATCTCATAAATACTCGTACATCGTCGTCAGGGTATACTAGTCCACTGCTGGACATAGCCCTCCCCTAAAGAGCGCCACGTTGTGCTATCATAGGGGCTAATAACACCCCCCCCCCCCGCTGGGCATGCGGGTTGGGGATCGCAGTTCGGTGGAATTGTACTGCAGGGGCGCTGCTGCCCACCCCCCGGTTTGTTATGTTGTATGTTATAAATACGCTGTCACTTCAATCAAATTTTCAGCCAAGTTCCCGCATTCTGAGCGGCGTCCTTACTGCCACTTCCCTTCTCACTCCACCTGCAGTAAGTGCAAGGGCGTGTAAATACAGGCTCAGACAAACTATGATAAATGTGCGTCGTTCCCTCGCAACCTCGTGTAATAGGCTGTCATTGCGAAGCTAATATATGATCAGGGCTACGCACTGGAAAGATTGGGCATGGCGCTGCGTAATGGCATGCTTTGTGGCCCAGCTTGTAATAGTGCAAACCTTTTTACACATTTTTTTTCTAACATTTTCAAAATTTTAAATTACGCCACCCATTTTTGAGATTTCCTTGATTTATTGGCACTTACTACTTTACATTTCAACTAGACCGCACTACATAAAAGATTGTCTGGAAGAGATCACTTTTAGTGATAAGACCACCGTTTGTACTCTTAGGTTAAGAACTATCTGTGTAATTTCCATTTTTATGAACAATAAAGTGTTCTCTACGAAGTCTGCTGGGCCAGTTAGTACCTACTGAGTATTTCCGTGCGTTTGCTATACTTCCAGAAGGATATTTCAGACCAGATGCCCGCCAAATGCTGTCGAAGCCCTGATAAAAAATTGTACTTTAATAGCAATTAGTTTGGAATTTTACAATTACATTATTATTATTCTTTATTTGGAAATCCAACAGCATAAAATAACAATAAAATATCTGCAAACAATTATTGTAACAATAAAGCCAAAAATAGATTTCACTTGTAAATATTACTATACCACATCAAGCAATGGAGCAAATTACATGCTTGGAATCACTCAGGATTTGGCGCGCGTAATATAGTACTTTCTTTTTCCTCAGTGTGGGTAGTCACACCTGGGATTTCCGCACTTAGCCTCGAAGTTGGGCCATGGTGCACAGTACTTCTTATTCTTCTTCTTGAGGCTATATTAGTCCACTGCTGGACACAACCCTCCCCTAATGAGCGCCATAGAGCCCTGTCTACAGCTTGCCGCATCCAGTATCGGCCTGCAGTATTTCGCAGATCGTCATCCCACCTGATTGGAGGGCATCCCACTCTACATTTGCCGAGTCGCGGTCTCCACTCAAGAACACGTTTACTCCACCGATTTTCAGTGTAGTCGGTCAGATTTCGTTACGATGTTTTAATTCACCGCCAACGAGTGGTATTGCTTCTATAACTTCACAAATGTACATAATTCATTGGAACAAACCGGGATTCGAACCCACGGCCTCCCGGTTGAGAAGCAGGCGTTCTACCGCTCCGCTGCCTCCGCTCCCCTACCACCGCTCTCAGTAATACGGTGACAACATCCGCCTAACGTGTTGTTTCATACATATGCAGGCCCCGCTTTATGATAATCCGGTCTCGCGTTTAGCAAGCGCCACGCATACACGCTTTTCCTTTTAAAAGTAGACGCGTTTAATATGACTGTATTTATCTTCATACATATTTCGTCGACTTCCGGGTGTCATTTTCTCGCTCGGAATATTGAAATGCATGAATCGGAGCGTGAAAAGCAAAGTTCCGAAGGTGCCACGATGTATCGCACATGCTTACAGGGCCTGGATTCTGCTAATGCATTGTGGAAAAATAAAAATTGCATAAATATGGATATTGCTTGAACAAATTGCACATTGTTTGGGGTTTGATGTGCTGTTGGTTGTACTCGACTTCGTCCTTGATTGTTGTAGTATCAGTATTAATCTATAGAAAACGCCACTGACTGTAGAATTACATATCGATTCAACCCTTGTATGTCCCCACTGCTGGGGCACGGGTCTCTTCCTGCAACGCAGGAAGGTTAGGCCATACTCCACCACAGGGACCAAGTCTGGGTTGGTGGCGGATTGTAAGACAGTGGCGGGCCTTACAGTCGGAAGTTATCGAGCCGCCCATAAGGCCTCTGACATGGCTTAACGACCATTACATGACTGCCGGCACTAACGGCTTAGCGTGCCTTGGGAAGCACGGAAGCGCTCGGAAAAATGCCACCAGCGGTAGTCGCGGGAAGGTCACCCATCCTTCACCTGACCGCGCCTGCTGTTGCTTAACTCAAGTAATTGATTCCAATCACTCGGTTCGACTTGGCCACGAGCGCAATTACACATATGTATATATAATTAAACACTAAATAAATTTTCTGCTTGTGACTATATTGGACAATCGTTTGTTTTCTTTCAGTAAATAAAAATGAAATTCGTTGCTGCGTCAAGTCTACGCGCGCACGTACATCGTACCTTCTAGGCGACAATGGTATGAAAAAACACCCGACGTGACCCGATCATGTATCTGTCATGGTACTAACAGAATCGAGGTCCAGGTATATTGTTTGTTAGAAAGCCAGCTTAGCGTAGGGAATGTATGTGAAACTTTAGGAGTTAGCTCTAGGAAGTGGACTGTAGAGAGACTAACTCGGCCACTCGCACTCCAGCTTCCGAGGCCTTTTGCCAGTCCTCACGAGTGCACTACATGTTTTTAGTTGTTCATGGATTGCCCAGCACCTATACCATCGCTCGATATCAACCCTTGTATATCCCCGCCACTGCTGGGGCACGGATCCCTATACCTTCTATACCATCCTGTCAGCTTATTCGGCCTAGTTCACAGGAAAGACTAGTCAATACGTGCGGAACCAAACTGCCGGTTTCCTCACGATGTTTTCCTTCACAATTAGTGTGTGATATTGCAAATACGCAAATTTAGGTAACTTTGAAATTAAACAAAGTCATTATTGGTACATACATGCCCGCACTGGGGATCGAACCTGGATTTCTCGCTAGCGAGTCGATTGTTCTACCCACTCAGCTACCACCGCTGTTAAAACTAAGGGGATAAAACTTTAATCTTGACCTTGTGGGTCCTTCTCTGGTGAGAAAAAATAGGATGTAACTACGTAGGGTTACGTAGTCACGTAGGCACTTGTTTTAGGCTTTGTCGTGTTTACTGTTTCTGTTTAATTGTAACTAGGTTCTAGGTCGTATGACAGACGCGTCGGCGTTTTCCTACAAAAATTGGGTCACAAATTAATTCCTGCACGATTAAATTCTTATACGACCCCTCACGATTCAGCGGAGCTACGAATAGAAAGATTAGGAGAAAGAAGGGAAGATTAGATAAAAGTATTCTTTACTGTCGTCGTCAGGCTATACTAGTTCACTGCTAGACATAGCCCTCCCCTAAAGAGCGCCACGTTGCGCTATCATAGAGGGTAATGCCCTTAATCCCCACGCTGGGCATGCGGGTTGGGGATCGCAAGGGGCGCTGCTGCCCACCCCCTGGTTTGTGTCCCATATTCGCCTTTTACGACACCCGTGGGAAGAATTGGGTTGGTGCTATTGTCTAGGCCGACACCGCACAGCAATTACACAAAACAATTACAAAGGTACATCGTACAATTGGCGGCCTTATTAAGCCTAAAAGCTTTTTCTTCCAGGCAACCTTACGATGGACAGTTGCTGAAAGAAAGTTGAAGGACGGATAGCCAGTGCAAATTTGAATATTGACACATCTATCTATCTATCTATCTATAATCAGCCCACATCAACCAACTGTTGGGTATAGGCCTCCTTTTTAATGCGCCATTCCTCACGGTCTCGTGCTAACCTGATCCTTCCATTGACACATACTTATACCTAATAATAATACACTTGCATACCTTTACTTATATAAACTTACAATTATAAACATACATATATATCTTATGACAAAATCCTACACAAGACAAGGAAAGACACAGGAGTATTAAGATACTCCTAAGTAAACTTCTTTTGGTACTTTTGTTATTAAACTATCCCATCGCCACTAATGGAATAAAAATCATAACTAATACGTTTTATCTGAAAGTGAACATGACAAATCTTAACAACTGTGATAACTATTCTTAGAAATTACAGTCTAGAACCCATGATGAATAGATTAGATCTTAAATCGATTTCCGCTAAAAACGGGCGTTTTTGACGGAAAGTGATAAAACTCCTTGGTGACTGTAGGTTCTAAAAATAGTGGTCACGGCTGTTAAGATTTCTCATGATCACTTTTAAATAAAAACGTATTATAACATAAGTTATGATTCATTGTCCCCAGTTACGACGTCCCAGACGGACATACATCGACCAAATAGGGGATGTATTAGCAAAGGCAAAGATAAAAAGTACCCGGAACCGGCGTGCGTGCATGCAACGACTTATGAACGTTGATGAAGCGAAGGTGATCTGTCAGGATCGTGGTAAGTGGCAGTCCCTGGTCGCTGCCTACCCCTCTGGGATACAGCCGTGAGGTTATGTATGTATGTATTTTATGATTGTTTTCCATTGGTGGCGCTAGTGAGCACGCCGAAGCACCTGGTGCCTAGAGGCCGTGCGAGAGGCGCGTGCTGCAGCAGATGGGTGCGCGCGTGCGGCACGGCCAGCACGGGCACGTGGCGGCATCGCCGCCACACGTAGCGCTTCGGCAAACACAGGCCGACCCTCTGCAGCACTCCTGCGGGGCACATTATAAGAATAGTTTGAATTATAAAGTTCACTAACCGCTACTTTTATTCATTCATTCATTCATTTATTTGCCTTTCAGTATATACAGGGTTACAAATTAAGCCTAAAAAAACTGTAAATACAAGAAGGAGATTCCTTGAGTTAGTGGCCTACTAAGTTCAACCCGTAATCAGTAGGTGCAACCCTGGTCACCTCGCTGGGATACCCTGTGATACTTTGAATAAAACCTTTTCATTTCATCACGTTAGCCGGGACAGCCAGTGAAGAATATTCGTGTAAACATTATCTCATCCAAGTGTCAGGCTGGGCGCATGCTCAGACGCAGGCGAGACAGCACAGCGCAGCACAGTTCAGTATAGGGCAGGGCAGTTGAGTGAGGCAGACATAGGCCCCCACCGCATGCTGCGACGCAACTATTCGCTCCATTCCTTGGCAATTCTCACCCATAATAACTCTTTCAATGTCTTTTTCGAATAGTCTGGATGATTTGTATCATACAAACAAGGTTCACAGCGAACTAATTCAATTAAATTTTCTGTCATTGCAATAATATTGTTTGTAAACACGCTTCGACGTGCACGCATCGCGCGGAAATATGTGCCGGTACTACAAACAACGAGACGCAGAGCAGGGCAGACGCATGACTGCATCGCACGTACCTGCGCCGCAGGTTCTGCATTCCATGCTTTACAAAACATGCGCTGCCCTGCACTGCGCTGTGCTGCGTCGCCTGCGTCTCAACATGCGCCCAGCCTAAGGTTCCTTTAGATTTTCGTAGCTTCGCGGCGCCCGGCCGTAAACACAACTATAATAAATTAGTTAACGTCCATTTGTGATGAGTTGAGCTCTTAATACTGGGCGTTACGCTTCCATAAATCGCTCGTTGTTTCTCCGTAAGTAGTTTGTTGACACTAGGCTTCTATCGAGGCTTTACTTGTTATTTTAGTTTACTTGCTGGCAGCGGCGGCCTTACCCATTGAGAGGCTCCGGGCGGCAGGTCTTTGCGAGGCCTTTTGTTCTTCGTGAAAATAATATGAAGGTCTGGTTGTTCGCTTTAGATATTTGTCATCTATTTCAACCCTTTGTCATGTTAGACAAGAAATGCTAAAGTTATATAAATAAATAAAAAAATAGTTTATTTAAATATTTTACATTTTAAGATTTACAAAATCAGATTTACATCATCAATCAAAATTGATGTTGGCGGCTTTAACTAAGAATAAAATCATTAATTAAAGCTATAATATAAAATAATTATGAACAAAATCAAGAGTTTGAAACAAAAAGAAAAATTATAGTTTAATCTATATTTTTTAAATTGTTAGTGTTGTTGTGCGAGGCCCCTGCAAGAGCGAGGCCCCGGGCGATTTCCCTGTTCGCCACCCCCTAAGGCCGCCGTTGCTGCTACAACCACTCTCTAATGATGAAGGAAAACCTCGCGGCTCCACACGCATCAATAAGAAATAAACCATGTCCTTATTGTTTTAAAAGTAGTCAAAATAACTTCAATGTCAAAGTAGAGAAATCACGAAAAAACTACATGAGGAAACCTGAGTTTATGAGGTATTCAACTACAAGCGTTTGAAATTGTCAATCCGCGGTGGGCACGCGTGGCAAATAGGCGCATACTCTCTTCCTATGAGAAGGTCTGCGCTCTGCAGTGGGACATAAAAAACCAATCCACTTTAAAAACCAAATAGGTTTTTAAAGTGGATTGGTTTTTACGTAATACAGAGAGTATTGTAAAGAGGTTCGAAATTTTACTGATGCCGGCGAGTCGCCCATTAGCTCAGTTGGAAGAGCACTGGCACGGATAACCAGAGGTCGCGGGTTCGACTCCCGGCATGGGTGGAATTTTTAGCTTCTAAATAGGTTTTTAATATTCTCATTAGCATGGGTTAGTGCATTAAAAAGAATATAACCAATCTACTGTCAACCCTTCTTCGTTTATTTCATTAGTAGATACTTTCTAGAGCTCAAATGCAGACCACGTTGTACAGCAGACCTAGATTTTTTACTCCGCTTCGAATGAAAGTTGGGCTTACAGCGGCTACAAAGGACTGAAAAAATAAGACTGAAAGCTTTGGAAAATACTGTTAGAAGAACTCACAGTACAATAAAATCTTATTTATCACCACTATTTAGCCTATAAATAGGTTTTTAAAATTATCACCACTATTTAAAAAGAGCCTAGAAGCATAGAAGTATAGTCCTCGAAAACAGGAACCAAAATAGCTCTTTAATCTTGTGGGAGGAAAAATCGTTTCAATTTGCAATGTGAATATTTCTAGTAAAAGTGCTAATCACCAAAGAAATCGATCACTAACATTGTATGAACAAATAATTGGCTGTTTGATAGAGACACCGCGCCACCGCGCGCGAGGCATTATTAACAAAAAATGTGAAATAAATGAAATACGCGCGAAATGGATCCCTTCGCCCCCGTCTTTGTTCGTTATTGTTTGCTCAAATTCGGATTTCACTAAGGATTTATAAAAAAATAATGAGTTTTCAAGGAGTGAGAATGAAAGTATTCTATTAATTCCAGACATATTATCAGACGCTAAAAATGAGGTAAATAATCATTCCATACTACTCTTTCGTAAGAAGCACATTTTTTTTTTCAATGAGGGTGATAGTAAGTCAAGAACGTGGTTGAAACATCCTCATATTAAGTAGAATGTCCACATCAACACTATTACTTGACTAAGCTCGTGTGGTGTATTTAAAATGCCTTGCCCGCGCATTAGGTACACGAATATATCCGATTCTATCCGAT